>APFE030384022.1:0-14083 GCA_000404065.3 Pinus taeda
GTTTGTTTCCTCTATGAAGCTCTATAAAACGTAACTTCATTGTAACATCTAGTTACTTCCCCTGACAAGACGAAGGTTACAACCTTTAAGAATACTATATCCATGTAAGTTATAGCACATCCAAAAACCAGGTCATAGACCATAACTAGTTTAATTGTAAACATATCATACAACCATACAACTCATGGATATCTTTCATAACTTGTTAAGTGCTTTACATTCTCAAATAGGGCAAGAGACATCAAAATTCACAAACACATTAGACAATGAAAACACATGTTATATCCTGCCAACTATGGACTACAAATAGACAGGCATCTTCTTGTAAATAACTCTATATCTCATGTAAATAACAACAAACATAGAGGTCCATGAGCCCCACATAATCCATGAAAACATAGTAGTAGACATTCATCATGGACATACATAGATATCAATAGTTCTTTCAGAGGGGGAGAAAGTCCACTCACACAACATATAAGCTAAACTACTCAAGAGGAAACTCACAAACATGGATATAATAGGGAGCTTACCCAAACTCATAAACACAGAAGATGAATCAAACATGTGAAATAAAAGGTTAATTTTGATTATTTTCAGACCACCAGTCTTAGGCATATCAGGCAACCTACAAATGGATCAATAAGTTTGCAACCACATAACTCAGGAAGCTCATATTCACCATAGATACATTATTTAGCTAATCAACCCAAACAATATAATAAATCAAACATCCTTACATAAACATTACAGGATTAACCATTAGTTGTAAACACAATAAGGCATATCGTAGCCTGTAGTCTAACGTGCATAAGCAAGAATTTCTTATTTGTGTATATTGATTTAGCTGGAAACTGAAGGAGGGAATTCCACTCTCCACCCAACCATAGGCTAGCTACACTACAACCTTTCTTGCAACTGACCACCCTTGGGTCGGATCTAGAGTATGAGGGAAATGCTTGGACTAGGGTAGGGTTCACACCAATGGGTTGAAGACAATTTCAAGAGATGAATTACATTGTTCGAGTGCTTCACTAACTCAAGAACCAACACTTAGTGGTCCATTCACTCACTAAAGTTCACACATGATCGAATAAAGGAATCGGTTGTTACAAACATAGCTACATGGATCATCACGAAGGTCACATAAAGTAGGCCACCAATTCAAAGGTAAAAGCATCTAAATACAGGAAAATACAAGTATGGTAACACTGACCACATGACCCTAATCCATGTGCATCCAGTGCACTCTTTTTTTCTTCTCCTTCTCCTTTGGTTGTTGGATCCTTCTCATTAGTTTTTTTCTTCTCAATCTGCTAATGGAAAAGCCCTTGAAATGGGTACTGCCTTCCCCTTTTGTACCACTCAGTCCATTCATGTCTCTTCCTTTCCTTCACGTCACAGAAAAAAATATTTGTGCCTTCATCAAATCTCATATTTTCATGAGTCAGATTGTGGCTTGATCTATCACGTCACCTCTTCCCTCTTTGGATGAGCATGGGCCTATTCACAACATGCATTAGGTACCCAATCAACACAAAACACGTGTAACCCACTAATACACCACCAGTAATAACATCATTAAATTCAGTCGATATGACTCATGGCTACAAGAAAAATAGATAAGCAAGCAAGATTCAAATATTAAAGTTGGTAACGATAGGTGGGAAAGCAAGTTTCCCCTCAGGCTAGGATTCATAAGGTTTCCCAACCTTCAGTTGTGTTAATTTAATTAATAATTATTATTATATGTTTAATCAAAAGTCCAACCAGTCGTGGTCTTTCACATTGGCATTACAAGCACAATCATTATTACAATAAGAAAAGGTAGAACATGGGGGTGTTACAAACCCCACCCCCTTAAAAGAACATTGTCCTCAATGTTCTATAACAAATAATGGAAACAACAACTAAGCTTTGCACTCTTTCTCTTTTCATCGGAGCCTTTTCTATTTCTTGGATTGTCTTGTCCATCCATGTTGTCCATTTTCCTCAATATTTTCATAGGATGGACAACTTTCATTGGGCTACCATAGTTCAGATTCCACTTCCATTATTCCATATGTCTACAAGCATTCATTCCCCGTAGTATTAAATCCATTTTGAAGTGTCGCAATGTATGCTAACTTTTTTGGACAACTGGAGTCTGATTTGACATCTTTTTTGGGCCCACTTTAGCTTGTCTTTCAATCATAACTTCCATCAAAGCCTTTGCTCCTCTAATTGGTCCAAATCATCTTGAGTGTCTGATAGCAGCCTAACTGTTGGTTTTCTAATCACGTTCAACATGTCGATCGCCCCTACGATTATGTCATCTTCTCTAGAGACTGAGCAACTCATCAAGGTCACTATTCTCATAGAGGAACAATTCAAACGACACAAAATAATCATAATAAAACAAATAAAAAAAATAACCAAAAAAAAAAACAAAAAAAACCCTTGATTGCAGCTTCGGACCATGAAATTTCTCTCCCGCCTAAATTAATTGGATTAAGACAAGCCACCTCAAATGGAGTGGATACTCCATTGTGTAAGTTTCCTTTAACTCGAAAACAAAATGCTACTAAAATTGTCGAGAAACCCCAATGTCTGGTTCTCGATGTGGATGGATATTGGGATGAGGCGATAAAACTAAAACAACAAGCTTTGGTGGATCGATGGGTATACTACCATATGAATGGCATTCATATAAAAGGGTGGGTGGAGACATGGTGGCTCCCTCTACTCAAATATCGACCCTGGATCAATGCATTACAAAATAGTTGGTTCATGTTTCATTTTATCTCACCATATGATGTGGACCACATCACAACCTCTCCTTACGTCAAAGGTTGTGGCTACTTATCTCTCTAGAGATGGTCCTTTGGTTTTGACCCGGCCACTGACTCGTTGCGGTGAAATACTATTTGGGTCAAGCTTCCTAGCCTTCCTCTGGAACTTTGGATGAGGAAGGCCATCACAAATATCACCAAACCCATTAGGAAGCTCTATTATCTAGACGAAAGTTTCCTTGGGGGCATGGACAAGCACATCACTTGAGTGTTGGTGGAAAGAACATTATCAGGAAGCCATCCTACGGATATTGATCTCTATTGGGGACCTTACTCACACAAACACATATTAGATTACTAGTTTGCCCCATTCAGTTGCTTATGTTGTCACAACACTAGCCACCTACTTGTTGAATGTCCTGACAAATTTCGTTGGGGCCATCTTCATAACCGCAAAATTCAGCGACAAGTTGTTCCCTCAAAAACAATTGAGATGCGAGATATTCCATGGGTCCACTCCATTATTCTTCACAAGGAGACATGTATCGCTTGTCCTCTTAACTATATTGTTGCAGACGATTTCCCCTAGAACACAGACTCTTCTCGACCATCTCCTCCCTCGTCTCTCCTCCAAAACCCTATAATCAAATATTCCTCCCATGTCATTTTGAAGCCCCTTTCGATGCTCCTGTATCTTGCTAATGCTTCCCCTCAACCCACATCTTTTATGCTAGAAACTTCCCCTATGCCACCATTTTCATCAACTAGCTCTCCTCCATCGGACCCATATTTCCTCTCACCAATTAAATTTGGTGCTCCAGGATCTGGTTGAACCTTCTCTCCTTCTACGGAAGATATAGAATTGGAGGATCTAGCCTGTGACTCTTTGAACACCATGGAACCTTTGTCAATAAAGAGATCAATTTTGTTGTTGACAATGTACATATTATCCCCGTGTCCCATAAGAATGTTACAACTCGAAGAAAGAAGGGGACAAAATTTTAAAAAATATCCAACTGTACATTTGTCACATCCAACCTTTTGGCACAATTTCAAGAGCCATAGGCAGATGGTGCCTCTCCTATCAATGATCTTGTCTCTTTCAAGGTTGGACACCACGAAGTCGCCCTTCCTTAACCTCAATTCCTTAAAGCAGAGTTACCCATCATTGTCACCCCTAAATGACCATCATGTCTTTGAATGTTCGAGGCTTGGGATCGGCCCAAAAAAACATTATCTCTGAAAAGCATTATTGAAATCTATAAGCTTGGTATAGTGATATTACAAGAAACTATGACCTACAAGGAGAAGGCTTGGGGTTTTTTATTACATATCTGCCCTAACTGGCTTGTGAGTGCTTCAAATGCCTCTGGTTTATTTGGTGGTCTAGTTGTTATGTGGAACCCTGACAAAATCAATTTCAAGGTTTATAATACCACAACTGGATTACTAATCACAGGTGGTCAGTGGGGCTCAAAAACCCTGCCTCAAAATCATCAACATATATGCACTTTTCTCTTACATAAAGGATTTCTACAATAGGGTTGACAACAATGGCATCCTTGAGCTTGAGTCTTTGATTTTAGTTGGGGACTTCTGGGGACTTCAATTTTACTTTATACTCTTATGGAATATTAGGACTGCTCAGTCGACTTGACCCATTGGAATGACACTTCAAGGATTATTTCTAGCAGAAAACATTTTGGGACATCAAACTAGAGTCTAATGGCCCAACCTCGAAAAATGGTAGATGGGAAAATCATGGCATTTCGAAGTGACTAGATCATTTTTTTGTCCATGATGCTACTGCTAGACAACTTATGGAAATAAATTCATGGACCCTGCCTTCTCTTATTTCCAACCATTTTCCTATTTTCCTGTGTTGGACTAAAATGCATCCAGAAAAAGGCATTTCCCGTTAAATTCAATCATTTTTGGCTGAAGGAGCCAAACTTTATTGATATAGTTAGAACTTTTTGGATCAAGCCATTTGGGTTGATGGTCATCGAATCATGAATCATTTATCAAAGACAAGGCGAGAATATGGGCTCGCAATAAGAAAAGGGATCTGGTTCACGAGATGATCTACATTGATAACCAAATCAACATCCTAGAGGATCCTAGCAACTCGGACTACTTCTCCGAATCCTCCAAATAGGAGATTATCAACATGGGCCTACGTAAATATCAGATATTGCTCCGTCAAGTAGAGAATTGGCTACAAAAAATTCAGACCATGTGGGTGGACGCTAGAGACAAAAAAACCCACTTTTTCCATAAACAAACATCTCTAAGGCATCAAAAGGAATCCATTTGGAGCATTGTCTCAGACTCGGGTTGCCAATTTTCTTGTCAAAGAGACATTGAAAGGGAAGCTTTGTACTTCTTCAGCACAAAAGACTATTTTCCTCTCAATTCTCAGTTGGACCTCTGTAACGTCTTTCCCATTATGACTAATACAGAGGACAACTCTATATTGGAACAACCAGTCACTAAGGAAGAGGTCCAATCTATATTAAAAGAGCTTGCCAGAGGCAAAAGCACTGGACCTCGCAGCTGGACTATGGAGTTTTTTTCAATTTCCAGGACATCATGATTGATGAATTAGCTGTCATGGTTGAGGAATCTCACAGACTTGGAAGGGTCTCTAGCACCATAATTGCTACTTTCATCAATCTTATCCCTAAAGTTCCTAAGCCTTCTACCTTCTTAGACTACCGACCTATCTCCATGTCCAACACGCTCTATAAAATAATCTCCAAAACCATAACTAATCGGATAAAACCCCTCATGTCCAAATATATCTCAGTCGAACAATTTGGATTTTTGGAACAATGCGAGATTCATGATCTTGTTGCCATTGCCCTGGAATGAATTCATTCCATTAAGACTCGTCATCTGGATGCCTGCCTCTTGAAAATCGACCTCACTAAAGCATTCAACCGTGTGGATTGGGAACTCCTGTGGATGATCTTGCATAAGATAGGGTTGGGCTCTTTAATGATCAAATGGATATAATCTTGTATTAAGTCTGTTTCTTTTGCCATCATTATCAACGACTCTCCTACATATTTATTTTTTGCTTCCAGAGGACTTCGCCAGGGTTATGCGTTGTCTCCACACTTGTTTCTTCTTGTAATTGACGAATTAAGCAAAAATTTCCTTATGCTCGAGCTCAAGGTCTCATCATTGGTTACAAAATTTTCAGTGAAATCCCTCTCTCTCATCTGATGTTCGTAGATGACATTCTAGCAATAGGGACCTTAGATCCATCCGAATGGCAGATTATTTTTGATATCCTCCAGAATTTTGGACTTACCTCAGGTCTCTTCTCCTGATTTCAAACATCTTCAAAAATGGCATGACATGTCATTCATGATATTGTATTTTCTTGTTCATTTTATTGAAAGCATTTTTCCTGTTTTGGAAAAAAAAAGTACAAAATAATATTTAAAAAATATATATATATTTCATAGAATGGAGCTCTTATCTTAAAAGAGCCCAAGATCCAATGGTAACTTGTATTTCTCCCCGATTGGGGTGCCTACGTAACCTTGTTATGTTATTTAATAATCTTTTGAAATGTGAAATGTGGGTGGACATCTGGCTTTTAACGCACATGGCTTGGCACATTGATGGAGGTTGGCGTCGAGCTATGTATCTAACGTCCCCTCATGTTAAATCCCTGTGTGTGGGGTGGCAGAGAACTGTGAGCTACAATGGAGGTGACGTAGGCCACCAACCCCCACGCTTATGGTTTCACAATCATCTGTAACAAAATTTTAATGGTATTGACTATGGTGTACAATATATCTCCCATGCAGAAGGGAAGCGGAACGGGAGCAAGGCGATCATGGCAACAGAGCACTGCTAGGGTTTGCACAGACCTGCGGCGGCAGGCTGCACCGTCCTGTGTCACTCTGACCTGACAGTGGCAGCGCTCAGTTCGGACGGAGTCTGGGAGCTTCGTTCCAATGGACTCCCCGCGGGGGGAGGGCACTGAAGAGCAGCATCGTGGCAGAAAATAGCAAGGACCGGCGGTCAATACTGATGATGGCTCAGCTCACAATACGACAGCAGAGGAAACGACACATACCAACAGCAACGCAGCCAATACGGTAAGGTCTTCAACCTGTAAACCTGTTGCAGCGCACAGGCCCGAAGTAGAACTTCCTAGCCACCGTATCAATGCCCGTATACAATTCATGCAAGATAATGCCCTCATATGTAAATTTATGGGACTTTGGCCCACTGAAAGGGCTCTAAGAAGCTGGATAAACAGAACATGGAAGCCAAAAGGAGAAATAACCCTACTAATAGGACCAAAAGGCTTCTTTACAGCCATCTTCAACTGTCTGGAAGATAGAAACAGAGTTTTTGAAGGAGGGCCTTACTTCTTCAACTCGGCAGGGTTATTCCTCAGAGAGTGGAAAGCCAGATTCAACCCAGATACGGAAGATCTAAGTTATGCCCCAGTCTGGATCCGTTTATACTCATTACCGTGGGAGTACTGGGGGGAGGACTCACTAAAAGCCCTTGGATCAGCGTTGGGCGACTTTGTCAAAGTTGCTGAAGAAACAAAGGCGGTGCGATACACTACCTATGCCTCTTATGCCAGAATTTGTGTCTATATGGACCTGAAACAGCCTCTTCCAGATACAATACGCTTATTTCATGAAGACCATGACTGGATCCAGATCATAGACTATGAGCATGTCCCTTTTCGATGTCGGCGATGTCATACTCTAGGACATCTCTTCAGAGATTGTCCATTAAATAGCAAGCCTGATGTTCCAAGCAAACAAGAACCACAATCTCAAGATGGGTTCACCAAGGTAATAAACAGAAGACGAGGACATAAAAAGAACCCAGCCAATCAAAAAGGGAAAACAGAGGCGGAAGCGAAGTCTCAACCGTCAACAAGTAACAGTTTCGAGACGTTGGCGCAAGAAGAACAGCCGGAAATGCCAGGATCGAAATCAAAAACTCTCCAACCCAACAAGCCAGAAGCATCAACGAAGAACCAGGAAGGCGCAAAAGAAAAGCCAGTTTCAGACACCTGGTCAAACCCGGATATGGATATAGATAACCCCTCCCACACAAAGGATAAGGGAAAGGAAGCAGAAAGCAACACACAGGGGGGCCAGTTCATGGAGGAAGATAGTGAAACAATAGATATTGGGAGCCTTGACATTCTTGGATTAGAACTAGCATGCAAAACAGGTAACTTTGACAAAATCCCTGAAGCACAAGTAGATAATCTAGTAGAAATTCTGAATAAAGCTCAAAAGAAATATTCACTTGGGATCCAAACAGGCAGCCAATGGGATGGTAAATTTATATACAAAGACAGCAAAAAGAGAGGCAGGAAGACAGATCTAGAAAGAACAATCAAGATTGGAGAAGTATTGGTGGAGTCAGGCAGATATGCCAAACTCACCAAATATTTCAACACCAAACCCAAACCTTCTCAATGAAGTTGATCTCCTGGAATATTAGGGGGCTGAATAGCCCTAGGAAAAGCAAACTACTAAAAAATTTGATAATGGAAGACAAACCAACCATCTTGTTCCTACAGGAAACAAAATGTAACTCGATCATCTTGGAAAGAATCGCAGCCACAGCTTGGCCAGGAGGACAAGTCACAACTGTAGATGCACAAGGAGCTTCAAGAGGATTGGCAATCCTCTGGGATGCAGGGAAAATACAACTAAACAATACAAATGCAAATAAAAATTTCATACAGGCAAACTTTCATTTCATGGGCACAAACATCCATGGACATTTAACTAATGTTTACTTCCCACAAGAGGGATCCCAGAAAGCAGCAATTCTAGAAAACATATCCCAGCTCAACTTTGATAGGCAATATCCGCTATGGATCACCGGAGGTGACTTCAATATGATAGCCTCAACAGAAGAAAAACAAGGAGGTCGATGCAGGTTCAACAGAGATGGCAATTTACTCAAAGATTTTATTCAAAACAACTGGCTGATCGATGTGCCCACAGCTAATGGCCTATTTACCTGGACGAACAAGCGAGCAGCCCCTCTACAAATCGCGTCCCATCTGGATAGATTTCTTATATCCGACAATGCCATCCATATTGGAGGAGAATTCACAGCGCACATCATTCCGTTCTTAGGATCCGACCACTGGCCGATAGAACTGCACTGGAATCGGCCAGGAAATAGCATCCAAAAACCATTCCGCTTTGAAGCATTTTGGCTTTCCCACCCAGAATTCAAGGAATTCATCCAGCAAGCATGGCAAAACAGCAATCCAACTGCGCCTACAAAGATGGCAAGATTCCAAAAAAAGCTGAAGATGCTTAAAGCAGAAATCAAACGATGGAACACAAATACATTCGGCCACATTTTAAAAGAGAAAGAACTGATGATTCAAGGCATAAAAAAGACGCAACAACAAATAATCTCAAAGGGGCGCTCAGAAGAGCTGGCACAACAAGAACAAGACATGGAAAGCAAACTTCTAGAAAGGGAGAAATAGGAGGAGATTCTATGGCGACAAAAATCTAGAATCCGATGGCTAAAGGAAGGAGAGAAAAACACCAAGTTTTTCCACAAATCGACTATCCAACGGAGAATGAAAAACCAAATTTCACAAGTCATCAATGGCCAGGGAGAAAAAGTGGAAACCCAGGAAGAGATTGAACAGGAATTTCTGCAATACTTCAGGCAAATGAGTCAGGAGCCTAACATAAATAGAGCAGAAGCTATAAAAAGTATTACGAGGCACATACCACGTCTAATAACAGAGGAGCAAAACACTCTGCTACTCAAACCGATAAGTCTTCAGGAAGTGGAGTCAGCAGCCAATTCTCTTAAAGCAGGTAAAGCACCCGGCCCAGATGGATTCACGTCAAACTTCTTTCACCACTTCTGGGAATTAATCAAATGGGAAGTGTGGCAAGTGGTTGAAGAATCTCGCAACATGAGATGGATGCATCCCGGCCTTAATGCAACATTCATTGCCTTAATACCTAAATCGGAGGAATCCAACAAGCCTGACAAGTACAGACCCATAGCCTTGTGCAATATTATCTACAAGATTGTTTCGAAGGTTGTGGCGTTACGGTTAAAACCAGTGCTTCCTTTCATCATTTCCCCAGAACAGTCTGGCTATGTGGAAGGACGTCAAATCACGGATGGGATAATCCTTACTCATGAGATCATCCATTCCCTCAAGCAATCAAAAAAACCAGGTATGCTTCTCAAAATCGACCTCTCAAAAGCTTTTGATAGTATTAGTTGGGATTACATGCAAAAGGTTTTAAAAGCTTTTGGTTTTGATTATGCTTGGATCCGATGGGTTAGCAGCCTAATCTCCTCTGCCTTTTTCTCAATCCTCATAAATGGTATCCCTACCTCAACCTTCCGCTCCTAAAGAGGCATCAGACAAGGAGACCCTCTCTCACCTTTCCTATTCATTATAATGGCGGAAGGCCTTGGCAGATGTATTAAAAATGCCATTCAATCGCATGATCTTAAAGGCATTACCCTCCACCAAGCCCCCACTGTCTCCCACCAGCAATTTGTGGACGACAATATGATCTTTGGCTACTCCTCCGTGCAAGAAGCCCGTACTCTAAACTCTCTGATCCTTCTCTTCTCCAAAGCCTCAGGAGCCCTTATCAACAAAGTCAAATCCCAGATCTTCTTTTTCAATACCCATCCAACAACCCAGCGAGCCATCGCCCGTATACTTGGCTTTACCATTGCTTCTCTGCCTTCCAAATACCTTGGAGCCCCTTTATTCGCTTATGCCAGGAAGCACTCTTCATGGACCTCTCTTCTGGAAAAATTGGAATCCAAACTATCTCTCTGGACCCATAGATCCCTAAACATAGCCAGTCGGCTGGTTCTCATTAAAGTTGTCCTGCAATCTATGTCGCTCTACCTATTTTCAATATTAGCTGCACCAAAATGGGTTCTAAAAGCCATTAAAAAATTACAGAAAAACTTCCTATGGGGAAGCTCTGGTCCAAATAGAAAATGGGCGCTGATCAAGTGGGAGAAAGCTTACCTCCCAAAAATCGGAGGCGGAATTGGTCTTCGGGATCCTAAACATAGTAATATGATCATGGGAGCTAAAATATGGTGGAAATGGCTCACCTATCCGAGCACACAATGGGCACAAATTTGGACAGTGAAATATGCTAACAATCTGCCACTGGAGGAGCGTATAAGAATGACAGAAACAAGCAAAGGTTCGGCAATTTGGAATACAGCACTTCTAAACAGGGACCTTATACAAAAACATAGTTTCTGGGAAGTCAAGAATGGATGTATGGCACGCTTCTGGACAGACTCATGGCAGCAACTTCCTAGCATAAACAATATCACTCAAGACATCCCCAATCAGGACCTTATTCAACAGAGAAAGATCAATCAATTCTGGAACATTAATAATACCCTGGATCATCGAGAATGGAAGGAAGCCAACGACATTTTGCCCCACAGCCCAGAGGCGCTTCAAACAGCGCTAGCAGAGGAGCTAAAAAAGAGGAAAATATTTAAGGAGGAAGGCCCAGACATGCTAAGATGGGGTTATGCAGAGAAAGGAACATTCACATCCACAGAGGCATATCACATCATCATAAAAGGACACTACATCAAAGATAAAATATGGGAAAAAATTTGGAAACCCCCCATATGGCCAAAAATTTCCACTTTTCTTTGGCTGCTATCACATAACAGAATTCTTACTTGGGACAACCTCAGAAAAAGGAAATTTGCAGGACCTTCAATATGCCTTAATTGCAAAATAGAGGAAGAATCAGCAGCACATCTTATGCTACTATGTCCCCTCAGTTGCAGAATTTGGGAGAAAGTGTCTTTTCGATGCCAGAAGGAAGGAAGAATCCTGGGTGACATAAACAACACTCTCCGATCCTAGCCACAGCAGCCCTATCAAAGCAATATACTCAACACTCTATGGCAGATCATCCCAGGCATAGTTATGTGGAATATATGGAAAGAAAGAAATCGGAGAATATTTAAAAACCAGGCTATGGACTTGGAGCAAGTCTGGACAATAATAAAGCAGAACATTCAGGAAACTCTCTCGACCAAGGGCTGGTCCCAGGAAGATTTTCCTTCCAGCAGTCAGGAGCTGGCAATATGGAACAATTGGCAACTCCAAATGGCTCATCCTAACTCGTCTCAAAGCACCTCTGCCACGAAGAGACAAAACACGCCTACTAATTGGAAACCTCCCCCAAAAAATACATATATGCTCAATTTCGACGGAGCATCCAAGGGCAATCCAGGTATCACAGGATATGGAGGAGTAATAAGAAACTCTCAGGGAATCCAGCTTAAAGTTTACTTTGGATCCATAGGATGGAACACTAACAATGCGGCAGAGCTAGAAGGACTCTGGAGAGGTCTCCAAATTGCTCAACAGCAGAGATACATCCCCCTCATAGTGGGAGGAGATTCTCAAATCATAATTAATATGGCCACTAAGATACAGCAAGGCTCTGCAGCTCAGAAAGTTAGTCGGAGTTGGAGGATGGCCACCAGGCTTGAATCTCTTCAGAATTGGCTTCAGAACAACAAAGCCACATCCTTTAAGCATACTAGGCGCGAAGGGAACAAAGTTGCGGATTTCCTAGCCAATCTAGGAGCAGAGCAAGGTATGGAGCAACAGGAAGGAAACCTACAGGTCATTGTTCCAAAATCTAAAAGAAACAACTTTCAGGAACTCCTTAATAGTGACATGCAATTAGAAGCAATGGATCTCCCGGTTGCGGGTGATATTTTGATAAGAGCCTGCCACGTGATGGCCACGAGGAGGCGCGAGGGCAACTGTCCAAGTGCTTAATGAGCTTCATTAATAGCTCACTCAATGGCATTCAATGCCATTCCCTCTGCCCGAACTACCAAAGAATTAAAATAGTTGTAAACAGAATGTCCGAGAACAGAGAATTAGTTTCGACAGGCCTGTCTGAACAGGCAAGAGATCTAAGCATCGCTCTGCATGATAACGCTGGTTTAGGTGCAGAGAAGGAGAGAATAGGAGAGGGCAAGCCCAGAGGCCAACCCAATTTCTGGTTAAGGAAGCAGAAGCGCTTCAGAGGCAGAGTGCAGATTGAGACTGGGCACCCTTTGTTACTGTGCATTTTGAAGAGGAGAGCTAAACAAACTCCAATACCGAATCGGTTAGGGATGCCGATTAGAGGCTATGCATCGCCAAGAAGAGGCAAGAATAAGGGTCAAAGGGGAAACCCTGGTGGCAGAGGCGTCCATAGCCCGAAGCGTGTCGCCCCGCTGGCTTATGCCTCGCCTAGCTCTCCGGCTTCGGACGATTCAGACTCGGATATCATCAATTCGGTGCAGACGGTCAAGTTTAAATACTACCGTCGCACCAATAAGCCCATTGTCTCTACGCTCATTACGGTGGTTTTCATGGAGGAAGACGGTGAAGAAGGTGGAGGAAAAAGAATCTCAGAGGAGCCAAGCACCCACAACTCCTCTCAGAGCGGTAGCGAGGATGAAAGCTCCTACCTGCCCTCCTCTCAGAGCAAGCTCGAAGAGGAAAGCACAGGTGTGCATTCTAAAGAGCAAAATGAAGCCATACGTGAAATCTGCAGCCTTATGGATATGGAGATTACCAGTTCAGTTCAGCGTCAGAGGCCAGAGCCCCAAGCTCAGAAAACGCCTGAAGAAGACAAGAAACCTGCCCATTTCTTCGGAAGTCGCCTGTACCCTATTCTCCCTCCTGGAATTCTAAGGTTGGAAGACATTCCAGTGGGTATGGAGGTAGTTTGTGAGCCTGACCCAGAAAGGGAGGAAGCCGAATGGAAGGCCGAGCAGCAAGCTGCAAGGCAGAAGGAAGCAAAGAACCAGGTGGATGCAGAGGCGGGGATGGATTAAGGTTCTTCTCCGGCGGTTTCATCTCCAGTTTTGTTTTTTGGCTCGTTTGCCACCTGCGCTACGCCTGCCTTTGGGTTTTGCTGTGCTTGCCACCTGCGACCAGTTCCGGAAGCGTCCAGCTTGGGGATTCCTCGACGCGTGTCCCTCCTTTTGTAACAAGCATCAATGTTTTGTTTATTTTGCCTACACTTATGTATTTTGTGTAAATTCTGCGTCATATGTCTAATACTGTTGACTGGAATGTATTTCTGCAAATAGGCACTATGTCAATGCCTGTTAACACTGTTTTTGGTAGGGAAAACCTGACAGAGAGCTGCCCATTCGCTCTCAGAGGCTTCGATCTCTTGTATATATCTTTTTTCTCATTTTCTTAATATAAATAGTTTAGTATTGGCCCAGAAAAAAAAAAA
>APFE030384029.1:0-14109 GCA_000404065.3 Pinus taeda
AAAATATTAAAATAATTAATTTTTTTTATAAACCATGAAAATTTGAATTTGTGTTGTAGATTAAAAAAAATGTTATATAATATATTATGGATAAATTACAACTATACCAAAATGTTGATGATGAAAGTTAATCATAAATATGTATTAATTAAAACACTTAACTTTAATATATATATGGCTGTGGTACACAAACACGATTCATAAACAACAAATACAACCCAGGAATCCCATTTCGGGAATAATAAGTGTCAAACTTGCGTATTCCAATAATGAGTGAATGGGGCAGATTTCAATTGTCATTGGAGCAATATTTCAGATTTATTAGAAGAAATATTAAAATAATAGTCATCGTGTAAAAATACTAACTTAATGCAAAATACTAAACCTTTTTAAAAAAATCCTTCAAGTTCTGGTTAATTTATCTCTTTTTCACAAAACATTTCTAATTAATTTTTAATTCCAAAAAGATAATAACAAAATTCTATTTTTTTTCCATTTACTTCACAAAATATTCAGAATGTATCCTATTTAAATATCTCTGAATTCAAAATAAAATAGCAAAAATATATAATACTCATTCGCTATACTATTTGAATATTTTAGAATTAGAAATAAGATAACAAAAATATATAATACTCATTTACTATACAAGAACAGATACCTCAAGTGCATAACTATTGCATATTTGTAAGTCCCAAAACTTGGACTATAAAGATTTTATTTATTAGATGGTATCTTAGTATGTGGGTGTGATGATTTTGTTTTTGATTTCCTTTGTTGCTAATGTGGAAATGATTTAGTTGTTTCTAATTTGAAATGTAAGTTACATTAGGGATACAATGTCTGAAAAAAATGTACATCTGCCATATTAGTGGTGAAACAAGATGATAAGTTAATCTTGTTGAAGATATCTAGTGTCCCCACAAATCAAGGGGAAGGTATGGATCTTTTTGGAGCTTTTCCTAGCTTTAACCCTTTCATTTCATATCTATGGTTTCTTGTATGCAATTCTTTTGAAAATATTGAGTTTCCTTTAATATTTTCTTAATTAAAAATACTTTCTCTTCCATTTCGTAAATGAATTTGGGTCCCACTCAATTTCTATCTTTTAACATCTCCTAGCTTAAGGGAGTGTTGAAGGGTCTTTATTATAGTACAATAACATCCATACCAATATTAATAATAAAATTACCTTATTATGATGGCTTAACTGACGCAGATCTATTTCTGCATGAATTTGAGTGTGAATTCCCTGAGGACCATTGGTTTCAAGCACCGGATTTAGCGCTATGTGCTATGCCTCCATGATGGTAGGGTACGCACAAAGATAGTTTTGCAAGATAGAGGGATTACGGGTGTGTGATGAAGTTACGGTTTGGGCATCCTAATAGAAGAATGTGTATGGGGAAATCGATCAATTTGCAAGAGGATCCGAACCAACAAAAATTGAACACAAACGTAAGGGAGATGCAATGCCAATATGATGAGGTCAGGGTGACTGCATATGCCTTAACAACAAATCTATCCCTTGTTAAGTTACGGGAAGGAAAGAAGCTATTGGCATACGTTAGGTGGGTAGCTTTGTTGGAGGGTGTGCAGGCTCAATTTCCTCCTCGGTGCCTTCATCCTCATTTTCGTCAACAATCAGGTTGTCCAGGTCTTCCTCATCAGTTTATATGGTAACGAATTTCCCCTTCACATCCATCATCAGCTTGGTGTGCAACAGGCTTCACGGGGACACATGTATGGGAACCATCGCTTGTTTGTCCTTCTTTGGTCTTGGTGTGCACGGTGATTTCAGGATTTTTGCCACAATCCTGAGACCTTCCGCGGCATCCCCACAGTTAGGGCTAGAACAGCCCCTTCAACGATGACCCCTGTTATTTCCATAACTTCCTCAACTGCTACCATCATATCCGTCCAGAAATATATCACTCACGAACTTAGGGGCTCAATAAACACTCGACACAAGACAAATAGGGCTATGCTGAATAAATCAATTCGCAAATGACCAAGTGTTGTTTGTTGGGTAGCCCTTTGTAATTTATTGCGCCTTTTGAATTTGAATTTGATCGTTCCTCCAAATCTGGTTCAATAATGCTCCCTTGGCGGCAGATTTTCGCAAATCTTGCCCATAAATTGCATCTTAAATGCCTCTCACCCACTCCATTTGGTCTCAAGTCGAACATTGCATCGTGAATAGAGACATTAACAATCACTTTCTGGCCAACCCATGTTGCAGAATGGCCCCCCTTGTGCAACCATGGACCCTGTGACTCTTTGCTTCTGCGCGCAGCTCCAACATCGCACAGCTCCTGGGTAGAGTAGTTTTAAGTCCCACACCTCCTTTCAACTACCTGGAGTGCTAAGACTGTGCATCCCCCAGCTAGTCAGGTGGTTGTGCCACCTGTATATGATTTCTTCCAATGATCCATCATTCTTCCTGGAAAATACCCACCTTTTATCATTACTAGCGACGTCATGCACCTTATCATCTGCAGTGTATCACCTTAGTTAATTTGCTTAGTAATACGCAGTCCAAGCCAAGGCATCAAACCAATCAATTCATGACGATAGTCCTCAAAATTGTAAGTGTGATCATGTTCATCCTATCTTATCACCTTGGTTTCCTTATCGAGAAAATCTTCCTTTATCCCATTCTCTAGCCTCTTGACTTCCGCTTCCACTAGAGCACTTTCCTTCCTTAATCAGACCCTTTCTTTCATAAGTTCATAGAGCCTAAGACCATTTTCCTAAATCTTTTCATCATGTTCCATGTGTTCTTCTTGCATTTCTTTTAACTACCCAGTCCCTCCTCCTAGGGCACATCTACCCTTCATATCCCATGGTGCTACTATATGTGAACTAGGCCTACGGTGATCCATTAGGAGTACATTGGTTACTCCACAACCTAGCCTCGACGTCATCTACTGTGTCAGTTTCTTGCATGTCACTCTATATGTCCATAGGAATTCTTGTACACGTAGGTCCCAATCACTTTGTCGCACGCTACATGCCTTGTTCAAAGCTTCACACACTTCGCCACATCCCTCCGCATGGTTACCCTTCTATGCAATCATCTTCTGTTGACCATGTTGCTCCGTTTTGAGGATCTTTTTACATTTCTACCCTCCCAACACCTGCACATGGACCATATCAATCAACGCAAAGTTCACATGCTTTTGCATAGGTTGTTTTCCATATGCCCATACCCATCTGGACAAATGCACACGACGACTATCACATCCCTGATATTTATTTATCAATCACAGTATAGGCTTCCCAAACCATGCATGTATCATCCTCCGACATGTGCACCAATCTCCAAAGCTTCCTTGGTGTGTACCCCACCACCTTGTGGGTGTACCATGCAGTACCGATTTCAAAGCCTCAAAGCACTGCTGTTCTAGCACCTTGCTTTCAAATTTGTTTAGGAAATCATCTACCACTTAACCCATCATACGTAGGAAAATCCATTAATTCCATTGATACATAGTGCAACGACCTTGTCATCATGTTATTGTTCAGCGTGGTTACCTTGTGCAATTGGTTTTGCCATCGTTCTATTTCTTCATCAAAATCTGATGTACAAGGGCTTTCACACTCCCATTAGATTCGTCCATCCATGGTTGGGTTCACCCAGTCTTGTTCTCACACAGTTATCTTGTAGATGCAATCTAGATTTTCATTGCTCTCATATTTGCAAGTTGGCTCAATGTAACATGATCCTTCTGTAGGGTCCAATGGTACAACTACACGCAGAGACTTGTTCTCAAAAATCATCTTGCACTTCTTTAGATTTATTACCCCATTCATGTGAGTGGCCTAATCTATACCTAATAGCGTAGGGGTGAGGGTTGTTGTCATCAACAATCTCTATCACTTCAAAATTTGCTATCAAACTCACCCCTTCGATATTTATAGTGACTCCCTACAATCTTGCCATAAGTAGGATTTTATGATGGTTCACAATTCGCAACTGGATAAGAGACCATTGCAGCATAGGCCTCCCCATGCACTCCCATGTTTGCTTTGGCAGAATGTTTGCGTCTGATCCCATGTCCATAATTACTTGATCCATCTCATATTCTCTAATTTGCAAAGTCAATCTCATTTCTCTTCCTGTCCTCGTTGCATGCTTTCCAACCTTCTTGACTACGCGCGGTTCACATGGCGCAGTCCCTACACATCTATTAATGAGTTCTTGGAGCCTTTTACAACCTTGTTGTCATGCAGTAGCTTCATGTATATCTCCAGGAACATTATGAGCATTGATGGGTCCATGTCTGGCTCCACCCTTTCTTTACTTCCTGAACTGGAGGCCTAAGTGAAGCTCTCCCTAGCTTCCATGAAGGTTTCCTTGGCCTGCTCCAAATCAAACTTTGGTTCTTTCGTTGGAGCCTTGCAAACCCAAGTACGCTCTTCAGGCTGCATGCCCTTGTCATCCCCTGTCGTAATTCCACTTCATACCACAATATTTACATTGGGGTCTTTCTTGTGCAGCCTAGACCTCATCATTTGCAAGTTCTGAGTCTGAGGTTGGAGTGCTCCTTTATCACGCAACCTTGCTATTAGTGTGGGACAATCCTCCATCTTATGATCAAACAATGTAAAATACAAGAATGATGGTTATGTCAGATTCGTACATTCATGGGCATAATGTCCTAACCCTCCGTAATTATAACATACAAGTTTTTCGCGACCTCTTCCCGGTCCTCCTCCAACTCGACCTCTTTTGCACCACTGAAATCTGGTTCACACCATCCCTATGTTCTGGTCAAGGGGCCATTTTTTGGCCTAAACTTTGTAGGTAGGTGTTTGATCCATCATTAGCTCATAACTTCTACAAGTGTGCTCATCATGACCTAATGACCTATAGAAATTATAGAACAATTGCTGCAAATTCAGTGTGTACTTCTGCAATAAGTAGCATTTATCTGTAGCATACTTTCCTCCTATCTGATAAATCACACACCATAATGCAATCGCCTTTCTAGGTCCTTCTTGTGCCTCTTGCCTTAGCGACATTGGTCCAACTACCATGAGGTAATTCATAAACACTGAGCAATGGTCCTTGTCATGTCCCTGACCCTTGCATTTTACACACCATACTTCTTTGTGCACCTCTGGGCGAACTATATTGTCTTATTTCAGGCTCTATATGTCAAGGCATAAGTTCTTCAGCTACATGTGAATCTACTGAACTCCTAGGTTAGGATCCTGTATCAGAGTTTCATGCAGCCTCATCGCGGTCTCTAATGCTTCAGTTTGAATTGTTATTCTTTGTTGTGACAACATGTTCCTTAGATGCGATACTAGTGAGGCTACAAACCATGCACAGTATTCTCCATCTATTAGGGTCATGTTGGCTTCACGAACAATACATTTCAGCGTTCGATCCAACTCCCAAGGATTCTCTCCTGGTAGCATCATGATTTCTTTGAACCTAATTATTGACTACGCTTCTGATTTTGGCTTGCAAAATTCCTTAGTTAACACGGCTTGAACCTCTCTGATTCCTACATTTGGATGATCGCTTGAGTGCTTAATATATGAGGCCAATGCATGATCCTACAGGGCACTAACCAATGTAGCTTTCTTGATCACATCAGCTGTCACTCCTTGTGCTTCCCATATAGCTTTTACAATGAACCAAAACTGGTTTGGATCTTCATTTCTGACTCCTTTGAACACTGGCGACTTTATTGAGCTCGCCATATTACAACGCGATGGTGGTGGAGGTGGGGTGGGTGAGGATGGAAGTGATGGTGGCGAAACTAGAGGCGGTGTGGGTGGAGGTGGTATGCGTGGAATCCTCTGCCTTATCAAGTTGATCACAATGAGTGGAGATACCTGCATGAGCTCTTCCTCCTCCCTTCATGGAGGTGAGATCAGGGGGCTAGTTTCTAGCTCTGTATTTCCTTCATTTTTGTAAATTCTTCCACTTCATGTAGCGCCGAACATCAATGTAACCACATAATCCATTTTTCACACAATAGCATCTTAGTCTAGTTTTCGAAGACTTAACGTACTTACCTCGTAGTCCTTTGAGGAAGTGTCGCTCTACCTCACTGTAGGTGATTGAAGTGTCTACCAAGAATTTAGTAATGAATCCTCCTATAATTCGATCAAGCCAATGATCAACAACCCGTACGATATTATCCTCTTATTCTTCCAACATTCTTATCAATTTTGGGTCCACACAATAGGACTATCAAGCCTGCACCTTCCTTGGATATTTGCTAGCTTTGTGATCCACTCGTACATCTCAGTGGGGAATGACGTGAAGAAAATTTTGTGGATCTCTATATACAGGGAGTAGTCTAACCCCTCTTCTTTTGTTAGTTGCGAATTCTTGTTCTCCTCCGCTGCAAACTCGTGAATTTTCC
Source organism: Pinus taeda (assembly GCA_000404065.3). Lineage (NCBI taxonomy): Eukaryota > Viridiplantae > Streptophyta > Pinopsida > Pinales > Pinaceae > Pinus > Pinus taeda. The sequence goes on from APFE030384029.1 coordinate 6,390, forward strand.
TGTCAATCCAATCTTTGATTTCCTTCTTAGTTGAATTCCAGTGATGCAACATCAGACATCCCTAGGTAGATCTTGGTCCCGACAATGGAACCATTTGTTAGCTTGTTGGGGTTGACCCAAGTTCAAACTTAATTAGCCAAACAAATCCCTATACTACTGGCCCTTTCGGCAACAGTTTACAAAGCATGGACTGAAGTCTCACCTGAAGTAGTATGGGAGGGAGCTGGAACAAGGTTTCCGCACCCTTGAGATGTCTGAGGGTTTCGGCTAGTCTAACTATTCATTCCTATGCATAGCTTGCTTCGTGCACTTTCTAGGCCTTCACACCTTGATACACTACCTTAGCGTAGCCCTAACCAAGGACTGTGGAGCTTCTGCACAGTTGGAACAACACTCTGTGCTATTCCCTTAAGACACACTAGAGATCGTACTTAGCTTCTTACAAAAACTAGCTACCTTCACATAAATAGGTGCCTTATATTAGACTTATTGATTCAACACATTCATATAAGTTCATGTAAATAAACAATGCACTTGCATTTTATACCAAATCATACAACAAAACAGGAAAAGATACACATAAATATGGTAAACTTCTCTTTATTGATTCTTCAAACGGTTACAGACTTGACCTGCCCTGCACACTCATCTCCAGAGACTTCTCCTACTCTACAACCCAAAGACACACTTTTCCCTTCAACTCAAGCACTTAGACTCATCATTATTTCATTCATCATTATCTTTTCTTCCTTAGAGCCTCACTCTATTTATACAATCCCATGGTCTGGTAGGTATATCAAGCCAATATTACATTACAAAAACTAGGGCGGACAACCATGTGACTCTATTATGACTTCATGCTCCATGCCATCAATTCGTGAAGCTTTTACAAAGGACATGGTCAAAAAATTTGTCTTTAATCCCCAAAACATGCCTCAGGGGGATTCCATGGCCAACATGGATACTAAGAACATGACCCCTATTAGTGTTAGTGGGCAATGTCTTGCTTCTTATTTCGCCATGATATTCACTTGATGTATCACTTGCCTAAGCCAGAGGAATATATGGATTTAGATTTCTATTTGGTCACCGACTAATTCATAACCATGGATGTTATCAAGACTTAGTGAAAGTGTCAACTAAGTTCCACCAGACACCTAGTAATATTTACAGGACTATATCTCTTAGAAATTTGTTCTAGTACCTAATTGTGCTATGTCTCCTAATATATGGATGGAAGAGTATTTGAACCTTTCCTAAAGGTTAGGTTTACATGTTTCATTAGATTGTCACCAAGGGTAAGGTATTCAATTGGTTATATAGTTTGGCTCAACAATTTAGTATTAATGAGAAAAATTCCAAGAAATTGCCTAAGGTCAAGCAAACCAAATTCTACATGTTTGGATACCTATTGGATGATATATGTGCTCATAATTATTTTCCTAGCATGAGATAGAAATGGACACCCAAAGAGCCTCTTGTTGATATTTATTGAAAACTTCTTTCAGAGTGTAGATACAAAAGAGTTAGGGAAATGTTGGTTGACCACTTCGTCAAAGTTTTCTACAAGATGATCTTTGAGGCGGAACCCCCCTACATTTCCCGTGAGGTGATGGACCGAGTATAAAAGCTTGTCGATTAAATTGCCTCACCAGATGACACTTACTGTAGGTTCTTTGAATACCAAAAACCATGACATTTCTTACGAAGCTATACTATGGATAAGTTTTTCATGCATGAGATTTCATATCATCTTGCCACAAACTTATCAACTATACATTTTAACATTGTATAGAAATTTCCTGCAGAAAAATTCAAAAAACAAAAAATAAACACTCATGAGAATATAAAACAAATACATAGATATTTTACCCTATCTCCCAAACTCGTGAATTTTAATGTTACAATTCATATATATACATGTCGAAGAATTCAAAAACCCCAATCCATTAACCCCGGATTAGCACATAATCACAGTTCCCTTCACCGTATCTACAAAATACCATGGGGAGAAATTTATGCCCAAAACCATGTGAAGAACCCATGCACAAAACTATAGGTATGTCTTCCAACGTAATATAGGGTCCAAAAAACCAATTCTTGGGGCATATCCCTAGACATTGTGCAGGGGCGATACCACCCCACCATGACTAGTCATGGAAATAACATAACCCACACCCAACATTCTCACACTTGTTGTTTTCTTTTCCACATAGGATGTTATATGAGATCTTATGCATTGGTCCATCCTTGTAATGCCAATTGTTTCTCTACACCAAGAAAACTTCTTAGTGCTAACAGACTTCATCAATGCATCTACAACATTCTTCAAAGTGTCCACCTTTACTAGCAACACCTTTTTTCCTCAACCATATCCCTCAAAAGTGATACTAAACATCAATGTGTTTTTTCTTTGAATAATAAGCAAGGTTCTTTTCCAAGAAAATTCCACTTTGGTTGTCACATTCTATCCTTAAATCTCATTATACTAACCCCATACATGAACAAAATCTCTGCAAACAAACTGCATCTGTGACTACATGAGTGGATTCCATGTATTCTGCCTCTATAGTTGAAAATGCTACTACGTTCTGTCTCTTTCTCATCCAATAACTACACCGCCAAATAGGTTAAACACATACCCACATGTAGATATTTTCTGATCCAAATATCCAACCCAGTCTGCATCAAAAAAGTCATGGATGTCCAAAACTATGTTGAATTGTGGTCTTGCTTGGTAGCTCAGACCATAATCGCTAGTGCCATGCAAACACCTAGAAACCTACTTCAATGTTGTTGAATGCTTCTTCCCTAGTTTTGACATAAACCTGCTCAATACTCTGACTTCATGAGAGATTTTTGATATAGTACAGACCATTCCATACATCAGACTACCAACTCCACTTAAGTATGGATCATGGTACATGTCTTCTTCCTCTTATTGTTCCTTGGGACATTGTTCAGCAAATAACTTTACACCTACATTAATAGGAAGCTTCACCAGTTTATGATACTTCATATTAAACCTTTGCAATATTGTCTCGACATACTTCCTATGGTTTAGCCATATGTTCCTCTTCAAATCCTGGATAATTTCTTTGTCATTTCCAATCAGCAACAAATCATCCACATACAAAACCAAATGAATAACACAGCCACCAATTAATTTAAAATACACACACTCATTCACTTTGCTTCTAGTGAAGTGAAGTCCTTGTATATATGTATCAAATTTATGGTCCCACATCCTTGGTGATTATTCTAACCCATAGAAACACTTTTTTAACCTTCATACTAGTCCTTTCTTTTCCTTCCCCACAAACCCTTCAAGTTGCTTCATGTAAATCTCTTCTTCTAGATCCCCATGAAGAAATGTGGTATTCACATCGATATGTTCTACCTCAAAATAAAAAGCAACAATAATAGATAAAAGTATTCTAATAGAATCTACCTAGGCAACAACAGAAAAAATATCACCAAATCAATTCCCGACACTTGGGAATAACCTTTTTCTACCAACTGAGCTTTGTATTTCTCCACCTTGCCTTCTGCATTAATCTTCCTTTTAAACAACCATTTTATTCCATGGGGTTCCTTCCATCCAACAACTTCACCAGATTGCAAGCTTCGTTTTTTTCCAAATATGCCATTTCACCAACCATGGTCTCTTTCTAGATTTTTCCATCCTCTGAATCTACAACCTCCCCAACATTTATGGGATCATCATCAGTAATATATAAAGAAAAATTTTAACAAAAAGAATATGAACTATACCTTTCCATATGTATTCTTTCTCGAGCTGATTGTTGGGTTGTGTTATATTCTTTCCATGACTAGCCCATGTAGTTAACCGACAAGTTAGAGGGTGGTCGGAGCCCCCCCTTCATTGTGCCAATTGCATAGCGAGGAGGGTCACAGGGTGTTTGAGGGGTGCAGGTGACCCCACTCTATGGGGTTAGGGGAAATGCCTTGCAAAATGTTCTTTTTGGACCCTATATTAGGTTGGGTGAACCTACCTATGTTTTTATGCATGATTTTTTGCACATGGTTTTGGGCGCAATGGTTTTCAGTCCATGGTATTCGATGCTTTGGCATGTATAAATATGTATTATAACATTGAAGGGAACATAATGAAAAACTAAGTTGGTAGTCTCGGTTTTAGGATCTAGGGAAAAATATCTCTTTATATGTGTTTTATGTTTTATGCTCTCACATTATTTAGTTTATGTGTTTTAGAATTCATATGCAGGTAATTTCTGTATGGGGTTAAAACCTACATTTGGTACCAGACCTATTTTGGCTTCAAGGGGATGCCTTTGTTGCTAAGGGTTTTGCTCGAGCTTATGGTATACCCTGTTTAGTGGGAGATCTACGAGATCGATTCTAGTAGTAAAAGAAGATTGCCAATAGTGGAAAGATAGAGATCGAGAAATTTAAAGGTCAGAATTTTCAGTTGTGGAAACTCAAGACAGAGGATTTGTTGGTGGATAAAGATCAGTGGATCGAAGTAGATCTACATACTAAACCAATGGGAGTGTCTGATGAAGAATGGAAGATGTTGGATTGAAAGGAAAAGAGCACAATACAATTGTGTGTCTTAGATTCAATACTGTTGAATGTATCAAGGAAACCTACGACAAAGGCTTTGTGGGACAAGTTAGGGACTTTGTAACAATCTAAGTCTCTGGTGAATAAACTGTTCCTATGGAAAAATTTGTATAACATGAGGATGAAAGATGGAGACTCGGTCACAGAGAATTTGAACACATTTAATACTATGGTAAGTGAGTTATTATCTATTGATATTAAAATTTTAGATGCAGATAAGTGCATCAGTTTGATGTGTTCTCTACTAGATTCACAGGATAGTTAGGTTATTGCAATAGGTAGCAATGCATCTACGTTGCAATTTGATAAAATAGTCTCAACCTTGCTAACGAAGGAGATGAGACAGAAAAATATGGAGAGCCAAAATGGTGATGCCTTGTCTGTACGAGGATGATCCTAGAACAGAAACAAAAATAATTCATCGAGTGGGAGATCTATGTGTTGGAAATGCAGAAAGGAAGGGCACTACAAAAGGGATTGTAAATCTAAAGCTCTTGATAAAGGAAAGGGATCTGATGATGCTCCTTCTGCATAGGCAGAAACGACCTTAGATAAAGGTGGGGATGTGCAATTTGCTTCTTCAATTACACATGTAGATCATGAAGCATGGTTGATTGACTCAAGTGCATCCTTTCACCTCACTCCCCATGGAGAATGGTTCTGCGAGTATGAGAAATACGATGTTGGTGATGTCTTCTTAGGGGATGATAGGAAGGAAAAAGTCGTTGGTTGCAGAAAAGAAAAGTTGAAGTTGCAAGGGGAAGGGTTAGAACACTTCCGGGTGTTCTGCATATTCCTGCATTAGCAAGAAATCTGATTTTTGTTAGCAAGCTAGATGATGCAGGGATAAAAACAGTGTTCGAGAAGGATACCTACAAGATGGTTCAGGGAGCACTGGTATTGATGTGGGGATTTGGGATTGGAACTCTATACGAGCTACAAGGTAGCACTGTTGTTGATGGGTGAAACAGTTTCATGGTTCCTCAAAGTGGAGAAGAAAATCTAGTGGTATCTGGAGAGAAGATCATGTTGTGGCATCAAAGGCTTGGACATATTGGGGAGAAGGGCCTTCAAATACTTCATGGTAAAGGTAAGGTAGAAGGTATGAGGAATAGCTCTCTGGATTTTTATTTCTGTGAAAATTGTGTATATGGGAACTGGAATTGGGTGAGTTTCCCCTCTAGTGGTAAGAGAGTGAAACAAATATTATAGCATGTGCACAATGATGTGTTAGGACCTGTGAAGGTTCCATCACTGGGTAAGTATGTGTAATATGTATCATTTATAGATGAATTCTCAACGAATACATGGATATATTTCCTTAAGAAGAAATCTGAAGTCTTTGACAGGTTTAAAGAATTTAAGGCTCTAGTGGAGAACCAAACAGAGAAGAAGATAAAGGTGTTGAGGACAAATAACAGTGGAGAGTTTTGCAGTAAGGAATTTCAATAATTATGTAAGAAGTGTGGTATAGCACAACATAAGACTACTCCATATACACCTCAACAAAAGGAGTTGCAGAAAGAGTGAACAAGACATTGATGGAAAGGGAAAGAAGCATGCTTAGTGGTGTCGAGTTAGGACAAGAATTATGGGAAGAGGTGGTGGAGACTGCATGTTACCTGGTCAACATATCACCTTCATCAACATTCGAGGATAAGACTCCACAAGAGGTATGGATTGGTAAGAAATCCTCTCTTTCACATCTGAGTGTATTTGGGTGTGATGCATATGTAAGTGTTCCAAAGGAGAAAAGAACAAAGCTTGATAGTAAATATGAAAAGTGCATCTTTATTGGGTATAAGTATGGTTTAAAGGGTTATAAGATTTGGAACCCAGTGACAAGGAAGGTTTTGTACAGCCAATATGTGGTGTTCATAGAGGTAAAAGATGTTATTAAACATAAAGTCCAACCAAAGGAACCTGAGAAGATAGAGTTTGAGCTTAAGGAGTAAGAATCAGAGTCTACAACAAAGGGGAAATCAAAAGATGAAAAACCACAAACTCCGAGTGTGAGAAGACCAATTCAAGAAAGGAGGCAGCCAAAAAGGTATAGTCCATATTCTTTCTGTTCAAATTTTTTCTTTATCTATTACTAACGATGATGCCCAAAACTGTGAAGGAAGTAGTAGATTCAGAGGATGTAAAACTTTGGAAAGAGGCCATGGTTGATGAAATTGAATCTTTGCACAAAAATGAGGCATGGGATCTAGTGTAGTTGCCGGCTGGAAGGAAACCCATTGGCAGTGAATGGGTGTTCAAGAAGAAGAAAAATGTAAAAGGAAAGGTGGAGAAATACAAAGCTTGGTTGGTAGCAAAAGGTTATTCCCAGGTGTCAGGAATTCATTTTGGTGATATTTTTTTTCCTATTGCCAAGGTAACTTCTATTAGATTACTTCTATCTGTTGCTACTGCTTTTGATTTTGAGATAGAACAGATGGATGTGAAGACAACATTTCTTCATGGGGATCTGGAAGAAGAGATCTACGTGAAGGAACCTGAAGGTTTTGCAGTGAAGGGTAAGAAAGAAATGGTATGCAAGTTAAAGAATTCTTTTTATGGGTTAAAACAATCACCAAGCTTGTGGTATTAGAAATTTGATACATTTATTCAAGGACTTGGCTTCACCAAAAGAAAATTAGATCACTGTGTGTATTTTAAATTAATTGGTGACTGTGTTATTTATCTGGTCTTATATGTGGATGATATCTTGCTGGTTGGAAATGACAAAGAAATTATCCAAGATTTGAAGACCCAATTGTCCTCCAAATTCGACATGAAAGATCTTGGTGCTACAAACTATATTTTGGGCATGGAAATTAAAAGACACCAGGCAAAGAGGAAGCTCTAATTAAACCAGAGTAAGTATGTCAAGACAATGTTGAAAAGGTTTAATATGCAGGATAGTAAACTGGTGAACGTTCCTATTCCTGTAGGTGTGAGGTTATTTGCTAAACAGTGTCCCAAGACACCAGAAGAGGAAGAGGACATGTCCCATGTTCCATATGGAAGTGCAGTTAGTAGCCTGATGTATGCGATGGTTTGTACTAGACCAGATGTTGCACATGCAGTGGGAGTATTGAGCAGGTTTATGTCAAAAGGAGGGAAGGAG
>APFE030384030.1:0-19709 GCA_000404065.3 Pinus taeda
TCAAAACTCCTAGGGACATTCCTAGGAGAACCTTCAGTGCTATAAGAACTTTTCCCAAACACTAGAGCACTGGTGTGTATGATACCTCATCAAACACCCTTGAAAATCAAGAACTAGTTCTAGATGCTAACAACAATGTTGATACCAATCCAACCTTCTTACCTAATTCTATCACTCATTCACCCTTCTTATATCCCCCACCTGGTTTTGTCTCACACCTAGTCATTGCAACACTGTCATTGCCCATATGGCACTCACAATACAAGTCTGATATTCGTCCCCACAGGCCATGTCAACAAACTAGGTGTCACTACGATAGGGGTCAGTCTTATTCCTCCTTAGGACAATGAAACGCCCCATACAACACCTACTTAGGTAGTGCCCACACCATAATAAATTCTTGCACCGGCACCATTGGGTGCAAAAACAAGGGATATTAAAAAAGGTAAAAAGGTGGAAGCTTCAAACACTTCGTCAACCTTGCGCATTGTGTGAAATAGTAGGGCATCCCACCAATAGGTTCCTTGAGTTAAAAGAGCTCAAAGATCTTCTACATGCCCTAAAATAGCCAATGAACCCTCCTCCCCCTATCAGAGAAAATAACATTGTTCAGTCATCCATTTTTGCAATTGCACGACTTTTGGAGGATATTTTGCATGCACGCATTTATTGAAAAAAAAGTTGCATGGCATCAATATTTTTTATCTTATAAACTTTGGAACTTAGGAGAAATTTAATTATTTAAACTTCATGATGTATTCAGCTAGAAAATATTCACTTGCGCATTCTTCTAGACACCTTTTAGTGTCTTCTGGATTGTGCCAACATGTGTACAATTTTCTGGTGCTAAAAGTTTCCCCCCAATGTATGAGGTTAGGATCAAACATATAGCCAAAATACATCACATTTTCTCTTCTAACGGAGAGTCTGATCAATTTCTCAAGAGAGAGGATAACGTGTTATGGAGATGAGTAGATAAACCTGTTGACTTAGTATAAGTGGTAACCATGCTCTGGTGAAAACCTTAAGAGTGAAAAAATGTGTCTATGTGAGGCAGGCATGTCCCTCGCTCATTATGATGACTAATCTCAAATTATTACAATCAGATAAATAATGGTATTTTCTTATCAACATTATAGTGGTTGGTGTATTGATAGCTAATGATGATAACTTTTGATGCCCTCAAGGGTGCTTCCTGGTCGAATAGATTTAATTTGATTCCACCATGCATAACAGAGGTGAAGCACTATTGAAAGAGGTGTTGTAGTATGCATGGGTCTTTGATTGCTGTTACCTCCCCCGTATTAGGGCGTGAGCACTATTGAACGAGGTTCTTAGTGATGCAAGGGTCTTCGACTAAATGAAAGAACTACAATGGTAGCTAAGTACGACACTGCCTTGACATGAAATCTTGTGTCGGTGTCGAATGTCAAGGGGACCAATGACATCAGTGGGAAATAGTGATTCCCATTTTGCCACTCGAGGACATTAGTGGGCTACCTCTTATTGGGGGATTTCCTCTATTAATGAGGCATCGACACCATCTTACATTGATTCCTCAATCGCCAAAAGGTTGAGCTTGTGGTGACCGCCTATTAAGGATGGTCATTGCCAAAAAAATCCTTTGCACTAGTTATTTTTGGCCCACCCTCTTCCATGATTGCATACAAGCAATCAAGATATGTGAGTGGTGCCAATGATATGCTCAAAAGGTATGAGCACCACCTTCTTCCTTACATCCAGTCATAATGTCTGACCAATTCTAAAAGTGGGGAATTGATTTCATGACCTGTAACCCCTCGTCATATGACAACCAAAAATACAGTGTGGCACTGTAGACTATTTCACGAAATGGGCATAAGCAATTCCCATATATAATAACACTACCGAAACCACCACACGATTTTCATTCAACCATCTCATAACATGGTTCAGTGTTCCCAAGGATTTGGTTTCATACCATAGTAAAACTTTCGAAAAAGAAATATTTCAAGAGTTGTCCCAACACCTTGGTTTCTCTCACAATTTTGCATCACCATACTACCCATTGTCCAACAGAAAAGTAGAACTCATTAACAATGTCCTAAAAACCATGTTAGAAAGTATGGTGAACACTCATAACACCAATTGGCACCATATGGTGTTCTCTTCCCTATGGGTATACGACACATTGGTTAAGGCATCCATAGGGTTTACACCCTTCCAACTAGTATATGGCATAGAAGCAGTACTTACCTTTGAGCGTGACATGATACCTTATACTCAGCCATCAAAATTTTAATGGACGCCAAACCTTTGGAACAAAGTTTTGTACAACTTGAGATTGTTGATGAACACTGACAAGAATCCTTCCAGAATAATGAAGCACACAAAAATAGGTTCAAAGCCTCATTCGATTGCAACATCACCCATTGAACATTTATCGAGGGGGAGTTAGTCCTCCACTACAATGTTGCCCAATAAACAGTAGGATGTAGGAATTTTGAAACCCTATAGAAGGGCCCATACATCATCAAACATTGCCTCCTCAAGGGGGCATAAATATTGTTAGAGCTTGATGGGACTTTCCCAAAAAATCTCGTTAATGGTCTCTACCTCAAAAAATTTCACCCATAACATGACAGAATAAACATGCATGCACCATGACTTATTTTTTATGATGATCACCTCATCATGGATTCACTCTAAATATCATTCTCTCATCATGTGTAAGTAGATCGACTCTCCGCTAGATTATCATCATGGATTTGCTGACAATACATCTCGATGGCTGCAAAACCTCGCTATTGAAGCCTGGGCCATATACTCTCTTGACTAGACACCTCGTCTCTTTAATGGAGTTTGTATCAGTTCGGCCTCCAAAAATCAAGCTAAATACGACGCTTTTATAGGCCTCTTGGTCGATGCCCACCACCTAGGTATCCATCACCTGCATGTCTTCCTTGATTCCTAGCTAGTTGTATCGTAGTTAAAAAAGACCTTTCAAGTCCATGATACATGCCTTTTCCGAAAGTATTTGCATGCACAAATGTTAGCTCAAAATTTTGATCATATGACAGTTACACATATACCAAGGGATCAAAATCACATATTTGGTCACATATCTAATCAAATCCTAGACTTGAATGCATCACATATATATAATGATCAATATACAAAAAACATCAAAATAAGATATATCTCAAAAAAATGTAGAAATACATCAAAAAGTATAGCCACATGTGACATATCATGAGAGATGCTAGAAAATAATCTAGTATATACATAAAAAAATAAGAGTACAAAAAATAGCCACATAGTCGATTGGCTCATAGCCAGGATAAATAAGTCAAAAATATAGGGGAGCATCTTCATAACGGGTGATTTCTCTGGTACATAAATAAATCTCATCCAAAAAAAACAAGACCATCAGGTCTATCTAAGGCTCCCAAAGACCAATCTCTACACCTGGAGCCAACATCACACCACTCGTCGCCATCACCATGGCTATACGTTACAAAACTAGTCAGTGCGCTCGCTCCTGTGGCATTGTCATCTCTACGACTACCTCCTCTAGCCCTACCCATCCATCAACGGGAAACCCTCTAGTAAGGACCTTTTCTTTGTCCCAGGTATCCTAATAACCTTGGAGCTCCACCTCTACAACTGCCAAATGCGCGTTTGCGGCCTCATCATACTCACACCATCACTCTACGTCCCTGTTAGTCACTGTGCTACTACCCTCCCTAGAGGGTTCACCAATCTCTAATTGACACTACTGCATCGGTCGCTTAGGCCTAGCTGATAGACTTGCAACCCTCAGTTTCTATAGTATGGGTGCATCCTGTCCAACACCCATATGTCTAAGATCATGGCCTATAAAATAGGCCAATGGTCGCCCCCACAACCCTGCATTTGTAGGTAAAGGAACATGCTATCAACATCATAATAAATAAAACATCATACTGATACATTCAAATAAATATATGTATATATATACAGAAAGAAAAATATACTTGTTGGTCCCAGACATCACCCTGAGGAAGCTCCATGTCTGGATCTACCCAAAAGCCCATGCCATGATAGGGATACTCCATAATCAACTGAGGATTAGATTTAAACCAATCCTCTATAGTGGCATTCCAATAATGCCCTTCCACACCACCTCTAGCTCACAGCATCACAGGTGTGCAATGGAATATATGTGGGTTCCTGGGAGGCCCCACCGACACTACTAATATTAGATGCATCATAACCACCCTCTCATACATAATACTGCAAAGTACACTCGCATAACAAAAAATACAAAGTGCACCATGCCACATATGCATCAACTTAGATAACATCCCCTGATGCAACAACCGAGCCCAATGAAAAAAGTGGCCCACCTGTAGCTGGTAGGGGACTGCTATATGTGGCCTTGATTCTCTGTTGTGGGATTTTGATCCCACCAACCTCAAAATAATCACTATGACCACTCACTCAGCGAGATCCAACATAGCTGCAATCCTGATGTAGACCTCCTCATATGGCTTACGCCCATAGTGAGTGTCACCCTCAACCTCTTCCCATTGATGGATATCCACATGCCCAACTAGCAGTGGATAGGGTAAATCCTTCCCATGAGGTAGTAGACCAGTAACAAAATAAATATCGATATGGATTGATATCATCAAATCCATCAAACAGATAACCATAACTTGTCAGTCCACACCCCAACCTCAAATCAAAAAGTGCAGGGACCTATCCTACCACCTTAAAAGGGGGTTCTGAAGAAAATTCAAAATCCCCCACTGCTCCAGCACATAGCTAGCAATTGGATCCTCAGCCACATGCATATGGAGATGCTCCCAGTATCTCTCCTGAAGAAAATTTAAAATCCCCCACTGTGTCAGCAATTAGCTTTCTAAAAATTCTCTTAAGAAGGTTTGTAGAGTGGTTTCTCTAGTGATCAAGTCGTGTAATTCCACTAATCCTCTATCCCAGAAACTCATAGAGGGCAACCCCATTACACCTAGGATCTATGGCCTTCCAAAGGTCCACAAGGAAGGGGTTCCCTTGAGACCCATTGTCAATACCATAGGTGGTCTGACTTACCTCCTTGCCAAATTCCTCGCCTCGAAGTTGAGACCTTTAGTTGGTCACACGGAGTCTTTTGTCAAAGACTCTACCTCATTTATCGATGATCTTAAGAGGATTAAGCTTGAACCCGAGGACATCCTGGTAAGTTTCGACGTGGTCTCCCTATACACTTGTATTCCCATCAATGAGGCCATGGAGGTTATCAACAAGCTTACTGACCCTGATACCGCTCAATTGGTTGAGCTGTGCCTTACTTCCACCTTTTTCAGCTTTGAAGGAGAGTTCTATGAGCAAACCTGCGGAGTTGCCATGGGCTCCCCCTTGTCCCCTGTTGTCGCTAATATTTTTATGGAGGATTTTGAGTCCAAAGCTTTGGCCTCCTCTCGTCTCTTACCAAAGCTATGGAAGAGATTTGTAGATGACACAGGTGTCGTTTGGTCTCACAGTCTTGTTGAGTTGGATCTTTTCTTCCGCCATCTAAATAACCAGTCCTCCGCCATTAAATTCACTATGGAAAAAGAAGTCAATGGATGTCTTCCGTTCCTGGATGTTCTCATCTCTAAAAATGAGGATGGTTCCTTTTCTCACTAGGTTTTTCGAAAGAAAACTCATACGGATCAATATTTGCATGCTAGATCCCATCATTTCCCCGCTCAGAAGTTGGGCGTTCTTAGCACGCTTGCTACCTGTGCTGTGAGAATATCTGATGAGAAGAGCCTGGAAAAGGAGAAGGATCACCTCCTAGATGTCTTTGTTAAGAATGGTTATAGTAGACACCTGGGTCAGAAAGCCTTCCTCAAGGCCCGTAAGGAGCCTTCAATCCATAAAGATCTTAAATATCGTTTCATGGGGGTTCACCTTCCTTACATCCAGGGAACCACTGATAAGATTGCCAGGATTCTGAAGAGGCACAATGTCCCCACAACCTTTAGGCCTCTTAATACCATCTGTGGATCCCTTAGATCTATAAAAGATCCTATCGATCCCAAAGACATGAAGGGTGTCTATGTCATTCCCTGCTCTTGTGGGACACCATACATTGGTGAGACCAGTCGCTCTATCAATCAAAGGATGAATGAGCATTCGAATGACTTAAGGCATGGAAGGGCCAAGTCCTCGGCCCTTGCAGAACATGCTGATAAGACTAAACATCATGTCTGCATTGAAGAGGCTCGTGTCATTGCAAAGGTTGCCCAGTTTCATCATCGCAAGTTTAGAGAGGCCCTTGAAATCGAAAAAAGGCCTAATAATCTTAATAGGGATGATGGCTGGAAGATTAGTAGCTGCTGGATCCCAGCCCTGTCTTCCTAGCCTTCTCATTCCTGCTTCTCTTTCGTCCCATGTTATCCTTTATCCTCCCTTAATCCATTGTGGGTTTTTAAATTAATTCTTTTAACCGCTTTTCCTAGAGAATAAAATTATCCTTATGATAATGTTATAGCATGAGCGATTATAAATAATTCGGCATTAGCCCTAGTAATAATAATTGTAGCCAAGAGTTGATATTAATAATGAGATTATTAACTACTTTATCTTTATATTAAGATAATAGTTTATAGTTTCATTAGTTTAGCGTAATTTCAATATTAATAATATTAATTAATAAATTAAATAAATTCGTAAATAAAATAAAAATAATAGTTTCTTATGTTTTATTGAGTTATAGGTTCAAATTTTATTTTGATAAAATAATGGGTATATGATAATAATATTCAACTTTATTTTATTCTAATAATTTAAATGAAAATATTACTTATTGATATTAATATTAATATAATGGTAAAATTTAATATATTAATTAAATATGATCATTAAAAATTTTATTCTTATGGTAAATTAATAATATTAAAGAATATATATTAATAAGACCTAATTAATAAAAATTATTAATCTTGAAATTATGTTAACTAATAACAAACTATAAAATATTATCTTTATCTATATTATGATAATAGTTTATAGTTTTCCATTAGTTTTAGCGTTAATTTCCATATAATAAATTAATTAATAAATTAAAAAATTCATAAATAAAATAAAAATAATAATTTCTTAGGTTATTGAGTTCTAGATTCAAATTTTATTTTGATAATAAATGGGTAGTATATCGATAATAATATTCAACTTATTTTTATTCTAATAATTAAATAAAAATATACTTATTAATATTAATATTAATATAATGTTAAAATTTTAATATATTAATTAAATATGATCATTAAAATTATCTCTTATGGTAAATACATAAATTAAAGAATATATATATATTTTTTTGAAATGGTCGGTTGCTATATATTATGTTCTGAAAAAAAACAGGGATTTCGAATCCACTGGTACATAGTTTGTGCAGACTGATAGAGAGCAAAGGGTTTACAAAAAGTGGCTACCCCTTTGTTTCTTAGTTTGCTTTGATTGCTACTTCTAAAAACAACACTACTATAGATTCTAATAAAGGAGGACAACAAAAAGATGCATTTGAAATACATTTAGTCAATCATGATATGTTGGATGTGGCGTGCGGTTGATTCCTCCGGATTATCATCTTTGGCTTCTTGTTTGACGCTGGAGGAGCTTGTGGCTACCCCTTTGGTGATCTTTTCCATCATGTATTGCAGAATGGAGATTGACTCTTCTACATGGGCGCAGCGGTTGGTGAGTTGCCTGAATTGCTCTTCGAGGGAGGCCGCCTTATGCATAAAGAGCTGGATTTCAGCTTTATATTTTTCAGTGTTGATACGATCTTGCTCGAAGAGCCTCCTGCTTTGTTCATCAAGACGCCTATCGCGCTCTTCTAATCTAGCGTCCAAAAGGCTTTGCTTTCTGTCTAACATTCACTGCTGAGTCCTAATTTTTTCAAGCTCTGCTTGCAGATCAGCACAGTGGAAACAATCCTCGCTGCGCGCCATTGGGGAGTGAAATTTGTAGATGGGAAAGTAGGTGGAGACAGAGTCCAAATAGGCGGGAGAGTTCAGGGCGATTATGACGTGCTAACAGTTTCTGAGAGTGCTGACAGAATAAAAATAAATTCCCGCGAACAGAGTACCGGAAATAGGTAAGAGGCTAGGAGGGGACTTCAATAACGTAGCTGCAGCTGAAGGGGACAAGGACTGGAGAGAGACCTGAGTTCGGGAAGAAAGAAGGGCGACAGGGGAGAAGGGAGAGCCTGAGGCGAAGAAAAGGAGAGGGGAGGGAGCTGGAGAGAGCTCGCAGAGACCGGGGATGATGAGAACAGAGCAAGCCGGATGAAGTCTGAGACAAGAGAACACAGAATGGGATGTTTCCAGAGCTGCAGGACCAGATGCCCTGCTGATACGAACTTGTGCTGGCCTGTGGATCACCGCGACAAGAGTTAGAGAAAAACTAAGCAAAATAATAGGAGACAATACCAGAGATTCGGCTCTTCTAAGAGGCAGTGGGTCGCTCCTTCTGAAATGCTGTCTAAGAGAGTCTGCTTCAACCAGATGATGCTCGTATTGGTGGACGCTTTGATTGCTGATGCTCTTATTTATAGCATGGCTTAAACAGAAGGTAGGATGCCTATTTAGAATCGAGATCACGGGAATAGCGAGGCTCTGCCCCGAATCCTTCATGCGATCTCTTTTTGCTGTGATTTCAAGCATTATGCCGGCACTGAGATGAATAGATTTTTCTTGATGGCAGCCGATTGCCTCAATCGAGGCTCGGATATGACTGGAAGAGTGAAGATTTCCGTCTGCAGTTTGTCCTGTTGCTGAGTAGACCATGCCCTTCGCACACTTAAGGATCATGCGAATCTGGGCTATACCTGAAGTTTTCTGAGTCATGGCAGAGGATGAAAGCCTTCTCTGTTGTTGAACCGTAACATGCCCTCCTGCTTTCCTACTGCATTGTTCGCACATTTATCTGCTTCCATGTTCAGCGTGCGAAGGATATGATAGAATCTGATATGGTCAAAGTGAGTGAGGAGGAGTTTGCTGCGCTCGATGAGGCGCTGAAAATTGCTGTTGGGAGAGTGATGATTATAGTTCATAAGGCGGATAATGATTGTGGAGTCTCCAAAGACTAATACCTTTCTAATACCCAAATTTTTTAATTGAATTAGTCCTTGATAGAGGGCTAATGCCTCTGCAATGTTGTTTGTTTTCCTTCCCAAGCTCCATTCATAGCTGCAGATTTTATTCCCAAGCTCATTTGATATAAATCCTCCTGCTCCTGCTTGTCCAGGATTGGACTTTGAAGCCCCATCAAAGCGTAGAGTTGGATAGTTGCTGCTTTGCTTCCATACCTTGTATTCCTTTGCTGGAAGTCTGATCTCCCATTCCCTAGCTTGGATTTGCTTCTGTTTATCAATTCTCTGAGTATCTTGGTGATGACCTGGTTGATCTAGAATATGCCTGATAATTGATCTTTCTTCCACTGAGTAGTCTGCTGCTTGTATTTTCCCTTTATACTTTGCTGCTATTGTCTCTTGTGCCAATGTGTGGGCTTTATTGCATGTCATCCAAACATTGCTCTCCTTGTTTTGGAAGATCTTTTTGTTTCTGGCGAGCCAGATTTTCCAGAGAAGGTTGTGGGGGATGATAGCCCATATTCTTTTAACAATTTCGCTCCTCTTGTCTTTCCATGGATAGGTTTTTCTCCATTCAAGAATTGTTTCTGAGATGCTCTGCTGGGGTTGCCAATATAGATTGCCCATGGAGGACAAATTGATCCAGCATTTCTTAGCAAAGGGGCAGTCCAGAAACAAGTGTTGAATTGTTTCCTCTGCTAAGCAGCAGTTGGGACATCTTGAAGGACCTATAATCCCTCTCTTTCTAAGGTTTTCTGAAGTGAGGACTTTTCCCTTTAGCAGCAGCCAGGTGAAGAATTTGATTTTGGGGATAGCCTCCGATTTCCAAATTAACCGCCAGTGGTTTCATATGGGAATCTGATAAGTGTTGTTACAAATGTGATGATATCCAGACTTGACGGTATAGCTGAAACCCGAAGGGTCCCATCGAAATCCGTCTACTGCTCCTTTTTTGATGGGGGCTCTGTTCTGAAGATTTATTTGGAGGACTTTGAGACTTGCTTCTAAAGCTGGTGGAGTGGCTGGAAATTCCCAGTCAATCCAGGCTCCAGTATCGACGTCCCATTTCGATATCTGGTCTAGTCTCTGTATTCCTTTACAATTGAGGTGTTGGATGAAGGGAATGGCTTCTTCAATTGTATTTAGAGGTGGGAGACCCATTATCCTATCTGAAGCATAGTCGATGCTATCCCCTCCTCCCGGGATCTTGGAAGTATTTTGAATGAGAAGGGGAATTGCTTTCTTGCAGAGCTGCCAAATTTTGGTGGCATCTCTATTGGGAATGTCTGATTCAAGAAGTCTTTGCCTTTTTCCATTGAGGTATTTGCTTTCTATAACCTGTTTCCACCAGGATTTTGGCTCATTGATTAACCTCCAAGCTATTTTGATTCCAAAGGCCAAATTCAGGATTTTGGGGGCTCTAATTCCCAGACCACCTCTGTCCTGAGATTGGATTACGCTTTTCCAGCTTACGAAATTAAATCTATTTTTTTCCTTTTTCCCTCCTTGCCATAAGAAGTTTCGGAGGGCAATTTCCAGCTTATGATGAAATGTAGCAGGTGCTTGATAAAGAGTAAATCGAAATAATGGTAAGGAGGATATACCTGATTTAAGAAGAATTACTCTGCCTGCTGGATTGAGCCATTGGGTTCCCCATTGTTGGATCTTCCGCTTGAATTTGTCTATTATTTCATTCCACGTAGCAGCCTTTAATGTACCCAGGTTGACCGGCATCCCAAGATAGGTGAAGTGGTCCCAGTTTTCTTTGTGAGCAACTCCAAAAATGTTGGCTATGCTGTGAGCTGTTTGGTTGGAAATGTTCTAGCCGTAGATGCAACTTTTGTGGAAGTTGATCTCTCCCCCTGAGTACTCCATATATTGATCAAGGAGAGTCTTGAAACGCCTTGCAATGGTAGTGGATGCTCCTCCGATCAAGAGAGTGTCATCAGCAAATTGGGAATGATTGATGTTCTTGACTCCATTCCCAAATTTGATGCCTGAGATGAGACCAACTCTTCTGTGGTGGTCTAGGGCTCTGCTGAAGGACTCAACCATAAGAATGAAGAGATAAGGAGAAAGAGGGCATCCTTGTCTTAACCCTCGAGAGGATTGGAAAGCATCGCAAGGGCACCCATTAATCAGAGGAGAAATCCAAGGGCCTGAGATGCAAGCAACGATGGTACTAATGAAGGCAGAGTTGAATCCCATTTTTCTTAGGACAACAAACAAGAAGGAGTATCTTACCTGGTCGAAAGCGTTGGCTAAGTCGAGCTTGAGAACGAAACCTTTCTCTTGCCTTGATATGCTGGAATGAATGGCTTCTTGGACCAAGGTAATTGAGTCGTGGATTTGCCTATTGGAAAGGAAGCCTCCTTGGTTTTCAGAGATAAGAGATGGAAGAAGGGGTTGAAGTCTGGAGGCTATGATTTTCGTGAAAATCTTATATGAGGAGTTACACAGAGAAATTGATCGAAACCTGGAGAAGGATGTGGGTCTATTTTCCTTGGGAATGAGGGCAAGAAAGGTTGAATTTGTGAAGCCCCCCATTTTCCCTTTCCTTTGGATTCCTCGCAACATCTTTGCAAGATATTTTTTGATTAAGTGCCAGTGATCCCTGTAAAAATTGATTGGAAAGCCATCTGGGCCTGGAGACTTGTCTGGTTGTAAGGTCCAAATGGCTTTTCTGATTTCCTCCTCCATTATTTCTTGATTTAGACTGTCATTCGCCTCTTGAGAAATGCTTTTTGGAAGGTGTTGTAGCAGCGCTGCGTAGTCAGTTTCTTCTTGATTTTCCATAAGGAGGCTTTTGAAGTGGAGGGAGGCAACTTTTTTAATGGATTCTTGGTCATTGTGCTGGTTGCCTTGGCTGTCTGTAATTGCATTAACATTGTTTCTTACCTTTCTGACTGTGGCTTGTTTATAAAAGTAAGCCGTGTTTTTGTCCCCTTCTTTCAGCCATAGCTGTCTTGATTTAATTCTCCATTTGATTTCTTCCTCTCTCTTAATGCGCATTAGCTGCCCTTGAGCTTCCCATTCTTTATTTTTTAGCAGGTGAGTGAACCCTTGATGTTCAATTTGATTTTGAATCTCCTCCAAGTCTTGCTGAATTTTTATTTTTTTCTTTTCAGGTTCTTGATAGCTGACTTTAGCCCAGTCTTTGAGTGATTTCCTTGTGCTTCTGATTTTTGATTCCCAAATATGGCTAGGAGAGCCTTCTACATGGTATTTCCAGGTTGCTTCTATGATAGCTTCAGCCTCAGGATCGTTTCGCCAGAGGGGATTGTACCTGAACGGAATCGACCCCAGCTGAGAATGAGTGTCCAGCGTAAGAAGAATGGGAAAGTGGTCCGAGGAAGTGGTATTGAGGATTTTTGTGTGGCTTGCAGCAAAGGAGGACAGCAAGGAAATGTTAACCAAAATTCTGTCCAGACGTTCCATGATATTGCCTGGCCCCAGTCTTCGATTATTCCAAGTATATTTTCGATTTTTTGGGATAATGTCCATCAACTCGTGATCAGACATTATTTCTTCCAACTTGCTTATAAAGGGATCGGAGGAGAAATTGCCCCCTCTTTTCTCGTTCGCATGGAGGACTAAGTTGAAGTCTCCAGCAAGAATGATGTTTGGGTTCTGTTCATTATCTATGTCTTCTTTCAATTCCTTCCAACATTGTTCCTTTTCGCGAAACTGATTGGGGATGTAAGCATTGTAAATGATGAGATCACAGCTCTCATCCTTGTGACTTAGATTAACCTTTAGCCAATTTTGATTGAGAAAGGACGACTTGCACTCCCAACGTTGATGGTTCCACATGATTGTGATTCCTCCAGATGCTCCTCTGGAGTTGCTGCTGGTCCCTGAGAAGTTTTTTTGGGAATCTATAATTTTCTGCATTTCACTTTGACTTTGTTTGGTTTCTTGAATGAGAATTATTTCAGGACTTTCTGTTTGATGGAGATCTCGTAAGGCAACTGATTTGGAGGGGTGCCCCATGCCCCTACTGTTCCAGGATAGGAGCTTCATCATGGGGCATTTGTGCGAGGAGGTGCTCGCCTCTCATGGTCCTTCCCTGCTGTTTCTTTTTCTTGGGATCCTAATATAAAGGAGTCCATTGGAGTTTGAATCCCGAGAGCAATATCCTTTTGCGTGCTTTCTTCTCGATGCTGTTTAGCTGTCTTTCGTCCTGGTCCAAGTTTCTTATGGAGATCACTTGAGGCACCCATATCTTTGGAGGAACTTCTAGTGGTTCTGGGAGGGGGAGGGTCAGAGGAGGGCTGAGAGAGGATCGAGGAAATCAAAGAAGGATCAGGCACTTCAAGGGAAGGCTGATCAGATTGAGGGTCTTCAAAGGATAAAATAAGAAAGGGGTTGGAGGATGAAGGGAAGGAGGGATCTTGGGAAGGGCCAGAGGTTTTGGGAGGGGGGGAATTGGGGCGAAGGGAGGAGGAGCCCGGATGTTCAGAGGATGGTTCAGATTTGGACGGGGGTGCTGCTTTTTTCTTTTTCACAATTTCCCATTATCCTCCTTGGTCTTCTGTTTCCAGATTGGTTACCTTAGTGCATCTATTAGCGAAATGACCGTATTCATGACATACCTTGCATTTAAAGGGTATTTTCTCATAGTCTAGCTGTTGAATGTAACTCCATTCGTCCACCTTCAACTTGATGGCCTTCGGCAGTCCTTTCCCGAGGTCCACTTCTACGCAGATCCTTGCACAGGCTTGCATGTTGTCTTTGGGCTCACTTCTGTCAATGTATTTTCCTACTGCATTCCCGATTGCTTTGACCGATTCATCTCCCCAGCAATGCAAGGGCAGATGGGGAAGACGGACCCAAACCGGGACCGTATTAGGGATGTCTAGCTCAGGGTCGAAATCAGGAGTCCATTTGTTAATATATAACCCTCGAGAGTCCATAAAATAGGGCCCATTCCTGAATATTAGGTCCTTATCTTCCTTGGTTTCGAAGTGAAAGGTATAGTAATCCTTGCCACAAAAACGAATTGAAATTTTTCCTTGTATTTTATCGGACCAGTTTCTTTCCACCCAACGCTGGACTGTTTTTGGTGAAGGCCATAAGCCTGTAAATTGCCCTATTAGACCTTTTTCTGCTAGAGATAGAGCTGCCATTCGAGGAAGAGATGGAGGCAACTGTACTTCTTGAAGGATATCCAGCTTCTTAACAAATTTTGAAGTTGATGGTTTCGGTCGGGCAGGGGGAAGAGACTTTACCAAATCCGAGAAGGCTTTCTCCACATCCCCAAGAGCAGGATCAAGATGGGCCATGGCTGAAGCCAAGGCCCAGAGAGCAGGCCTCGCGGCCCAGGCCGAGGTGGCGGCGCAGCAGCAGCACGCAGATGGCTAGGTCTTTCGCTCCGCTCCAGTGACAGCTCCGCGCGATGCAATAAAATACTTAAAGAATATATATTAATAAGATCTAATAATATTAATATTAATAAATAAATAATATATAGATAAAATAATAATTAATTTTAAGTTCTTGGGTTTATTTGACCTATAAATAAAATATGAGTAATATAATAAAAATATTACAATCAATATCTATTAAATTACTAAATAAATAATATATATTATTAATATTAATATATTTAACGGTAATTAATATATTAAATAAAAAAATAATATTGCAATGGTAATATATATTATCAAACATAATATAATGAGATTTAAATATTAATATAAATAATAAAAAATAATAAATATAAATAAAATAAAAATTATTTTAAGTTCTAAATTAAATTTGACCTTCATAATAAAATAATAGGTAAAATAATAAGATTACCATATATTTATTTTAAATATTAAATAAATAATTTTATTAATATATAAATACACTGGTAATAATATACATTACAACAAAAAAATAATGCAATGATATATATATATAAAATAAAAAAATAAAGAAATAAATAGAATAATTAAATAAAATTTAGGTCCCTCACCTTGGACCTGGTCATACCTAGCTGTTAGAGGTCCTGTTTAATCGTTTCTCAGTCAAATTTAGCTGTTGGAATGGCCTGCTGTCCCTATTTAACTCATTGCTTAGATTGGATCTCGAACTTGTCCTGACGCTGAACCACACTGGTTGGTGCGAAACGCGTCGATAAATGATTTATTATGTGATTTTGCCGAAATTATTCTCCAAACAAGATTAAAGTTTCATGTTATGAGGACACGATAATGCATTAAGAGGCAGTTATGGTTACAATCCTTTAAGGATTTCATCCTTTGTGATTATGTACTATATGAGATCTTTTGCATCTAATGCGCATACACTGATTTTAGTCTGTAATTAGTTATATTGGCTGCTCTCAAAGTTTTTCGCTTGTCACTCTCCTCTTTCTCATTTTGCAGTGTAAATCTAGAATCACGTATTCAGTCAAGCTGTCTAAGAAATCTTGAAAGACAAAGGCTCCCCTTACGATGGAAGAAGGACAAGGAAAATTGGTGTTAATCTCAGATACTACCTGTCAAGACTTTGGTAAGATCTCGTGGGAAAGCATATATGCTTTGCTTGAAAAGGAAAATCCGAAGGAGATAAGAAGAAGAAGCAACAACTAATGGAACTGATGAATCAGAAAACACACTCAGTGATTTGGCAAGCTATTTCCTCCATCGAATAGCGGCTCGTGCAAAGATTTACCATATAATGATATGGTAAGATGGGTAATCGGGAGCATTAACATAACAGACAGAGCTTTCTTCACAACTGATGGAAGGATGTTCGGATCCTTCAAACCTGAAGACGTTAAGAGAATGTATCACTTGCCGGATCCCCAGCGACACTACAACAAATCATTCCTGGAAGCTTTCGCCAAGGAGAATTAGATTGAATGAGACCCTATCAAGCAATGGAGACACTTTCCTAACAAGCACAAACATGAATCGTCCGGTTTGTATTCCGTGGACTCCTTAGCATCTTCATATTGTTATGCTGCTGCTATGATGTGTAGACTCTTTGGAAGCCTCGATTCTGCTAGATTTTCTATTGAGATGGTTCCATTAATAGAAGCAACAATAAACTCCTTTGACATGGATTGGGAAACTATCCTATCGGATAAAATGGCTAGCCAAATACTGGATTATAGAAAGAACAGATTTGTCACTACCCAAGTTGTGCCCCATTCTATATGAGTGCTTACATAGCTAACACAATCTGTTTTAATTCCGACTTTCCCATACTAGGTTGGAAATGGATTGTTCAGGATCCAACCCCCATTCATATTTACCATAAATACTTATGGAGGTCTGAATACAAGAATCATTTATACAAGATTTTCTATGGTTTCATTTTACCTGTCCATCAAGCTATCTTTAATAAACCTGCTCCTCGGCGGTTTGACGAGGCTAGCATTGATTTAACCTCAATCGGCAATTGGTTTGGGGAAGAGAGGTTCATCTATATTAGGGTTTTTGGAAGCATTATAGATCCTCATGTCCTTCCATTTTATATTCCAGATAAGCTATTAGCTAGGGAAGTAGCTTACCAGATAGTGGAAAAAGGGATGTCTAGAACTCTTAAAGACTCCAAGAAAAAGTTGTGGCCTCCCTTTCCTCTTTGCTGCGGCACCTACTCATTGCATGATTTTAAACATGCCGAGAAAGAAGCAGACACGACAAAGGATCCAATTCTAGCTGTTATCCCTAAAAGACAATATGAGCCAAATAAGGTTACTTTTAATTTCACCCCTCAGATGAAAGTTAATAAATTCTTGCATGAGAAAGATGAGTTTGATGACTTATTTGCTTCAGCAGAGTTATTCTCAATAGTAATTCATCTGGAAAAATTCAAATTGGGTGCTGAGAAAATGGACAAATTCATCGAATACAGAACACAGAGGTTACTGACAGTACCTTTGGATTTATTAAGTACTACACCAATGATTCAGCAAGCAGAGCACAACTGAGACAAGGTTATAGAAAATATTTACTTCGAAGAATTATTTTAGAAGAATTATGCGCCCTGCAGGGTTAAGCCAAGAAGTGCCCCAATTCTATATCTTCCTTTTCATTTTGTCAATAATAATTTCCCAATCTGTAGCTTTCAAGTTGCCGGCACTTACAGGCATGCCCAAATAAGTAAATTGCTCCCAATTCAGCTTACAAGGAACCCCAAGAGTACGAGCAATCCTATGGAGAACATGTGCCAAGGTGTTCCACCCATAGATACAGCTCTTAAGATGACTTATTAGACCTCCGGAGTAGCTCATGAATTTGTCTAGGAGGGTTTTAAAACGACGGGCTATGATGTTTGAATCTCCCCCCATTAGAAGAGTATCGTCGGCAAACTGTGAGTGATTGATGTTTTTGATTCCATTGTCAAATTTGATCCCGGTGATGAGGCCCATGCGACGATTGTAATCCAGAGCTCTACTGAAAGACTCAACCATTAATATAAAGAGGTAAGGTGAGAGAGGGCAACCTTGTCTAAGGCCTCGAGAGGATTGGAAGGAAGGTCCAGGTCTACCATTTAGAAGAGGGGAGATCCAAGGTCCTGTAATGCAGGCTTTGATAAGGCTAATGAAGGAAGTGGCAAATCCCATTTTTTCAAGCACAACAAACAGGAAGGAATGTCTGACACGGTCAAAGGCATTGGCTAAGTCTAACTTTAAGATGAAGCCTTTCTCATTTCGGGTTTGATTGGAGTGTATGGCCTCTTGGACAAGAAGGATGGAGTCCGTAATTTCTCTATTGGCCAAAAAAGCCCCTTGATTTTCAGAAATGAGAGCGGTGAGGATAGGTTTTAGGCGAGTAGCCAAGATTTTTGTCAAAATTTTATATGATGAGTTACACAAGGATATTGGGCGAAAGCGAGAGAAAGTCAAAGGTCGATTTTCTTTAGGGATAAGGGCAAGATGGGTGGCATTAGTAAATCCTCCAATTTTGCATTTACGTTGGACCCATCTTAGCATTCTGACAAGGTCTTTTTTTATTACTCCCTAGTATGTTCTATAGAAGCAGATAGGGAAGCCATGTGGACCTGGGGCTTTATCTGGCTGGAGAGCCTAGATGGCATCATGTATTTCTTCTTCATTGATCTCTTTAGTCAAGTCTGCATTAATATCCTCACTGATTCCTTTGGGCATATGTTGTAGGAGGTCTGAGTAATCCTTTGTTTCCTTTGTCTTAGTTAGGAGAGTTCTCTAATAGGCTGAGGCAGTTTTCTTGATAGCTTCTTGGGTTTTTTGAGGGCAGCCTTCTTCATCATTAATCATGGTGACATTATTTCTGACTTTCCGAACAGTTGCTTGCTTATGGAAGAACGTTGTATTTTTGTCTCCTCCATGAAGCCAAAGCTGTCTTGACTTAATTCTCCATTTCTGCTCTTCTTCTCTATTAACCTGGTACAACTGATAATATATATCACTTTCTAATGCTTTATCCTCTTGGGACAGTCCATTTTCCTCAATTTTCCTGTGAGTTTCTTTCAATTTATTCTTTAACTCATCTTTGACATTTTCTGGTTCTTTGTAATGTTGCTTCACCCATTCCTTCAGGGCGTGTTTTGTATTCTTTAGCTTGCATTCCCAAATGAATCCCGGAGATCCTTCTATATGATGATGCCAAGCTGTTTGAACAATCTGATCCACAATAGGATTGCTACGCCAAAGAGAATTATATTTAGAAGGCAATGGCCCCAATGGACAATGCGCTTCAAGAACAATGCTAATGTGGTACTGATCGGAAGCCGAATAAGGCAGAATATCAGCATGAGCAGTGGAAAACTCAGAGAGGAAAGAAGTGTTTACCAAAATTCTGTCAAGGCGCTCCAGAATGTTATCTCTGCCCAACCTGTGGTTGTTCCATGTGTACCTCCGATTTTTTGGAATGAGATCCACTAAATCGCACTCTTGCATGATATTTTCTAGCTTTGTTCTGTAAGGGTCATGAGTAAAAATGCCTCCTCTTTTTTCATTGGAGTGTAATATAAGATTTAGATCTCCCCCAAATATGATATTTCTATTGTCTTCCATTTGGATATCTTCCTGAAGTGTGGCCTAGCACTGATCTTTGTCTCTGAAATGGTTCGGAGCATAAATGTTATAAATGACTATTTGTTTATCCTCTGCTTATTTTTCTAGAGTGACTTTGATCCAATATGGGTTGACAATTTTGGATGTGCATTTCCAAGTGTTTTTGTTCCACATTGTGCTGATACCGCTAGAAGCTCCTCTTGCTTCACATATTTGTCCCTCGTAGTGCCTGAGTTGTTCTATAATTCTTGTCATCTCTTGTAGTTTTTGCTTTGTTTCCTGAATCATTACAATTCCTGGCTTCTCATGAGCTGTGAGATTTCAGGGCAGCAATTTTTGAGGGGTGCCCTAGTCCCCTACAGTTCCATGATATGACTTTCATCATTGAGTATTTGGGTTTCAGAGGGATGCTCGTCCCCCTTGCTCCTTATGTGTTATTTCATTGCTATTTTGCCCCAATATATAAGTTTCTATGTCTTTTTGAGCATTTTCATTCCTTTGCTGTTTACTTGATTTCCTACCAGGTCCTTTGTTTTAGATTCTTGATTGATTCCGTGTTCTTTTGAGGAGCTTCTAGTGGATCGGGGTGGGGGTGGGGCGAGGCAATGG
>APFE030384032.1:0-16685 GCA_000404065.3 Pinus taeda
GGCAAAAAGGCAAAGGGATTTGTGGTCAAATTTTGGCATTTTGGACTTAGGAGATCTGGGTAAGTGGGTCCCACACTCAAGTTGGGGCCATAAGGAGGCAATACGCACCAATAGAGAGAGTGCGATTTTGGAGCGAAGTGGTGGCCACCATGGAGGATGCATGGGCCAGGAGTATATAAAGGAAAAAAGGGGTAATTCCACACCATCTTTTGACTATTACACTTAAGAAATTAACCTCTCTTGGAGCTGTTCAACGCAAGGGTTGGGGTGTTGTTGAGCACAAGGGTTTCAGGAGAAATCCAAGCTAGTTTCAGAGAAATTCAAGTGTCTCCATGGTTGGAAACCATATGAGTCTATCATTGAGCTTCTACAAGGCTTCATCTACAACAATTTGGATCAACAGTGCACATTTCCTAAGTGGAGAAAGGAAGTCGACTTGATCGTTACATAGGCCGAAGAGGAGATTGAGGGATAAATTTTATTGGGGTTGTCTCTTGACGGAAGAGCGGGATTTTGGTGGTCGTTTGTAGGGCTAATTGAGGGCCATTTCTGAGGGCCATATTCTGATTTTTCTTGTATTGCATGGGCTTCTTTGGAGAAAGCTTGTGCAGGCATAGAAGCTAGGCTAATTGGGAGCTTTAGGGTCTGGAACATGTAATATTCCTAACGGGAAATATTAAGTGATAACAACATGCAAAGCATAAACATATAACCATAAATCTAACACACCAACATAATGACAAATTGCACCATAAATTGTACCAAGCGCTGAGCCATTTTATTTATTTTGAGCAGAATGGGTACAATAGATGGTAATAGTAGAACCTGGGCTTGCTATAGCAAAGCTAGTCAAGTCCTAGGTGAAAATGGAGCTGCCCTAGTGTTGGAAACTACTCTCCCCCAAGTCTCTGCACTGAACCAATAAATTTCTGCAGCTACTGCCAGATAGGAAATGGAAAATATGCCCTCAGAAGTGCTGAGAAAATTCTGATAAATTCGCTGGTGCGTTTCTCAACAAGGCCAACAAAACCCAAAAAATGATTGGCCCCAAACCAACTCTCCAAGAAACCCACAAAGTGGTGCAAATTGCCAGCTGACTAGAAAAATGACTTCTGGAAGAAAGTGGATTTCTGGCATAAATATTGTCTGAATCACGCTGAAAATGCAGCCATAGACTCCTCTCCAAATACCCACGAAAACCTAGAAAATGTTTGGGCTGATTCCAAGCGACGAGAGAGCCCACCAAATAGTGTGAGTGGCTCTCATCTGAAAGCCCTGCGGCTTTGCTGGATGCCACTGCATCTACTTGCACCTCATCAATGACTTGCCCCAAAGATGGATGCTCAACTCTCTCGACCACCTCCCCAACTTGAGCCCTCAAAGGGCTCTCCAACAAAGATGACTCATAAATCTCATGAGGCAGATCTAAGTGCCCCTCACACCCATGGGTGTTATCAACCTCATATGATAGCTCTAATGGTGTATCAAAGGTTGTCTCAGGGCTCACTTCAATTTTTTCTTCCTGGTCTTTAACTATTATTCCATCTTCAATTCTGCAACTTCCTTTTTCCTTTGTTGCCTTTGATGGTTCCCATGCTCCCATTTTCTCTATTGTATTTGTGAAGGTTTTGTTATAATCTTCAAATTTTTGAACAAATTCTGCGAACAATTTTTCTTGTTGCAATTGACTCGGAAGAATTTTTAAATAAACCCTTTAGGCTAGCAGGTTAACCAACTCTAATACCACTATAATATTATTTTTTATTAAATTGCAAAAAAATCAAGGGTTTTGATTCAAAAATTGTGGCATAAATATTTGCTTTAAAACACCATAAAAATTTGCTTAAATGTTACACATCAGGAATTACTAGTAATTAAATAAATATTCAAACCCATAAATGTAACTGTTGCAACTTCAACATTATTTTATTGAATGGAATACTTTGTAGCTTGATCTGTTGTAGGATTTGGCATTTTGTCCCAAGCAAATATGTCAAACTTGGTTGCAGTAGCCCACGAACTCGATCTCTTCAAACCATGACTCTTCTCTTGGCAGGTACATTAAATTCGGCCCTTGAGACTTAATGATCTCAGCCTACAAACGTGACAAATTTGACCTAATAAACTCGGCCCTAGCCAATCACGAACTCAACCTATGCAACAATGTTAAACTCAACCCTATAATAAAAGATCTCCGACAAATAAACTCGACCTTAGCTAATAAAGATCTTCGACAAACATAAACTCTGCCTATGTAAATGGAAACTTGGTCACTAGTAAATTTGGCCTCCGGAATATACTTCGAACCTACAATGATAATAAATAAAGCTCATAAAGTTAACCCTCTAGCTATGTTAGTTTTTGTAGCATCGGAGAGGTGTTCTAGTCTTGACTTTGGTCAAAGAGGCTAAGAAACACAAGATTTCCATAACCCATAAAAGGTTTCAGGAGAAAACAGCTAGAGGTTGCTCAATTAAGTTAATTAATCAATAATAAAATATTTCGTAAGTCTAACTTAGGAAAAGTGATTAATTAACAAGAATTAATTGAGAAAGGTGAGAATTCTCTAGAAACTCACATGGATTGACTCAGATATGATCTTAGCCATTGATGGGGATCTAGTCATGGCCGTTGGTTCAGCAACAAGAGATTATAAGAGGATGTCGATGGGGTTGATGAGGAAAAACACTTGTGAGAGCGAGTTCCCTAGCAGATCGAGCTATCCAGCTATAGAGGTTGAGCAGGGAAGGAGAGTTCGAGCCAAAAGGGTTGTAGAGACAGAGAGGGAGCAAAGGCAATGATTCCGGAGGAGATTTCTAGTGCCGAAGAGTTGGCAACAAGAGGGCCAAGCTTTCCTTAGTGAGGCTGCACATGCAGCTTCAGAGGAGGGTTCGATTTAGTTGAAGAGAGGGTTGATTCAATTGTTGGTGGCCGAAAAAAAAATTCCAGAAGGCCAAGCGAGTCATTCTCAGAGGTTGAGTTGGGAGAAATGACAACATTAGAGCAGTTCTAAAGGCAATACGAATTGGCCTGCGCAGAGGCAATGCAAAGGTTGACGTAGGGGTGTTCGAGCAGCCAGTTTCGTCGTTGAGATCAGTGTGGGGTGAGACAAAAGTTGTCTCACTAATTTTTGGCCAGATTATTTTCTTGAGGATTGCCAGTTTGGCATCCATATTTTTGTATTCAGATTTCATTGCTGCATAATAAAATAAACCCTCATCTGCTGCACCCGTCTTCCCACATTTGGTTTTTCCGGGGGACATTTGTCCAAAATTTATTGTGTCAAATTTTTGTGTGTGCTCTATATTTCTCAGTTCCAATTTTATTTTTTGTTTTAATTTTTTTCTTGCAGCATTTTTATTTGTGAAGAATTGTAGTGTGATTTATTCATTGTTTGCCATAGCAAATAAGCTACAAAATCAATTAGTTAGAAGAATAAATTTCTAGTTGCTGCAATTTAAGGAAATTTTCACATGGTATAAGAGTAGTGTTGGAGACAGATGAAAATCTTAGAAGCAAAGGAGAAATTTTGCAGCTTCAGAGGGAGTCTCTGAGAAAAATTTCCAAATCTGCACAGAGGTCCAGCTAGGTAGTGCGAATTGCTAGGAAGAGTTCGTTTATCAGTTGCAGGTGGCAAAAAAAGTTCGAACAACCTAGAAGCAGTTCCAAGGGGCGGTGGCGTAGTCGTGAAGCAGTTCCAATGAGTAGATTGATATTTTCGTTGAGCAGATTTGGGTTGGGTGCAGTTGATTAACATCAATGTTTGCAGTAGCAAATCAGGTGGAAGAGAAATGACACACAGAGGGATTTTCCAAAAGGGTTTCCAGATTCAGTTCTATGGAGGAATTCTGTGATTTCCAGTAGCAACAGGTAGAACTGCACATTCCATAAGGTAGTACGAGTTGCAGTGCAGGCCACTGAGCAGGAAAGGAGGAGGTTCCTGTTTATTTTCCCAGTGGTGTGTTTTTTATAAAATGGCCTTAGTAGGACTTCAAGATCAGGATAGGCTAGATGGAGCCTCGAATTATTGTATTTGGAAAGCCAAAATGTCTTTCCTGCTAGATGAGCATGGTCTAAAGACATATGTAGAGAGAGTTGTAGCTATACCTACAGACCTACAACAACTAGAGAACTACAATAAGGAGAGAACTACATGAAGATGTTCTTGAAGGAGAAGTTGAGGCTCACCAGGATGAACAAGGGTGAAGGAGTTACTCCTTATCTCACCAGGATGCAGGATGTCTGAGATGAGCTTGACGTAGTAGGAGAAGCACCTCAAGAGAGTGAGTTGGTGCATACAACTCTGAATGGTTTTACCTAGCAGTGGGCAACCTTCGTCCAAGGCATAACTGAATGAGACAACCAACAAGGTTGGGATTGATTGTGGGCAGATTTTACGCAGGAGGAGATAAGGCTTGCTCTAGTGAAGAGCAATATCAACGAAAACCGTAGTGAAGGACCGAAGGGGGTGAAGGAAGAGGAGAACATAGCCCTTACATCAAAAGGGAAGGCAAAGAAAGGTCCCAGTAAGGGACAAGGCTGACAGGGAGGAGAAAATGAAGAAGGATCCGTCGAATATCAAATGTTTAGATGTGGTGAGTTTGGTCACTGTTGCCCACACTCTGTCAATGATCCAAGAAGCATTTTTTTAAAATAAATGTCATCATTCAACTTCAGATTATATCGTTGTAAACCCAATTTTTGCAAATTTTATTGTAAATGATGCTAGCATGGCCATTGAGTCATGTAATTGCACCTAGGTAAGCCTATGATTTTTGTCAAAAGATTTCATCCTAGTAAGTTTTTTAACCTCCCTGAATTATATGTATTAGTAAACATATATAATCAATAGAGTTTTTCTTCTAGCTATAACCCTAAAGCTAGGGTGGAATATTTTGGCAATGTCTTAGGTGAGCCCTAGTGTTTATGGAGTCTATTGTAGAAAAGTGTTTAGGAATAATTTTTGTGCATGGTCCCTCATAATTAGACACCATCGCTGAATTATTTTATTATAAGCACACTTGGTTTCATGCTAGATCATATTGTATTGCATAATTAGGTAATATCCTGACGGTCTGATCTAAATGTGTATTTCCCCTTCTAAGGGCTTAATTAAATTGTAATATCTTGATGTAAAAAAATATTGTAGTGCATGGTTACTCATAATTATGCACATGGCTAAAATATTTGAGGGTGGAAAAATAATTAATCCCCTCTAGAGTCAATTAATTATTTTTTATGGCAAAATTAAATAAAATCCTAAGCCAAAAAATTAATTAATTTTGAGTAAAACATAATTAGCGAAGAATTAAATTCTCTCCAAGTGGAAAATAATCAGAAATTCGTGTGTCAAAAAGAAATTAATTTTTGGAGGTCCTCCACCAAAGGAAAAATGAAATTTTTAGAAAATTTGACCCCTTGGACCTTGGTGGTTAAGTCAAAGTCATTTTTTTGAGGAAATTAATCCAAAATATTGTTTTTTGGATTAATAAAAAATGTTTTTTAAGAGAAACTCGAAATTTTTCTCAAAAATAAGAAATCGATGGTGGAGATTTAAAAAAGATCAAGATATTTTCAACGGACAAGATTATTTTCACTAGGATCAAGCCAACTAGCCATTATTTCCACTTGGAGGGGTTTATTTCTCTCTGATTCTCTATATAAGGAAGCCTTTGAGCTCCTATGTGGTATCTTGGGATAATCTCTGGATAATGTAATTTTGTAATGCTTGTGCTGAGCCTTGCTCTGTTGGAATTATTTTTCTCATAATAGAAAGACTTTGGGGTTTCAGTTCATGGTGTTCTTCTATCTGCTGATCTGTGCTATGTGCTAGTTTTATTTATTTATGCTCTATATCGTGCCAATTTTTTTTAATTGTTATTTCATTTGTCGGTGATAAGAACATTCTATTGGTACGAGTTATCTTTGGTGATCTGATTCACCATATGATCTAACAATTATTTTCAAGATTGAATAGAAATCTGCAGGTATACTAGCCCTTGGGATCCAACTTCACAGAGTGTGGGGAAGGATTGACCTTGTTTGAGCTCTAGGCTTTCATTTGACGAATTGTTTTGTAGGGGAGTTTTGGCCAGTAATTTTTCGAAGTTATTTGTCCATATTATTTGCTTTAAAATCTCTAAAAAAAATTCAATCTCTTTCTCTTGTGCTATAACGAAATTTACATGCTAATGAGGGCAAAACATAATTTTTGTACTTTAATTTTAAATCTTGTATAGTACTTGGGGTTTTGGGATTTTTGTGATTTTTTTGTATATATTGGGCTTTTGGGAATTTTTTCTATTCATTTGTGCAGGGGAATTTTCAAGCCTTCAAAGGAATTCGAATTTGTGTGGTAGAACTAGCCCTATCCTAGGGTTTCAAGGGGTTTTCTCCTCCAAAGTAAGACGTCTACCTTTAACGAGGTTTTTCAAGTGGGAAGGGTTGATCAAGCCCTAGAGGCCTAAATCTAGCCTCCAAAGGCCCATGAACCTAACGCTCAGCCAAGAAAAAGAATCGCTATCCCTACAAGGTAATTTTTATGATTTGTTTTGGCGAATTTTGGTGTTTTCATAACATTTCTTTTGGTTGTTTGTAGAGATATGAAAATTTTTAGGCCTCTACACCTTAGCTGAGGCTTTAATTCCCTTATCTGCAGCCGTTTCCAGTCTTGCCGTCAGCCTTAGAGGGCTTCTTCTCCTGACAACAACCCTAGATGACCCTTTTCCTGGTAGCCACAACCTCTTTTGGTCCTTTGCCTTGGTGTTGCAGGCCTCAAACCCTCTCAACAACCTTAGTTGGCCTCTCTTTGCCTTGCCATGGCCTCTTTAGGCTTTTTTCCTTGTGTTGCAGGTCTTTATGCCCTTGATCCCTTGATGACAACCCTATTAGGGCCGTCCATCCTCTACCGCAGACCTATGGGCCTTGTTCCTTGTCATCGCAGGCCTTTCTAGGCCTTTTTCCCTTCTATCGTGAGCTTGTCCTAGCCTCTAGCCCTCATCGTTGCCTTTCCTAGCCCTCCTTTAGCCCTCATTCAGTCATAGCATAATCATCTCGTGGTTTGACACTAACACTTTTGTGGTTGCAGGAGTTTTTCAATCGGTATTGGAATTAACTTTTGTGGTTGCAATCTTACAAACTCCTTGAGGGATCTCTAGCAAGTAAACTAGCCACTAGCAAAGGCCATAAGGCCTAGTGGTTTGCTTCCTTACCTTCCCTTCTCATCATTGTTTTGTATTGTAGGATTGAAACACATTATTGTAGTGGCATTAAACACCTAACAATGGCATAAAAATTAACTAATAGTCACCTTATCTCATTGGAAAATAATTTGCATTGTTGGGCTTATTTGTTGCTAGGCATTGCTTATGATTTTTGGACAGCTATGATCATTGGTCTCTTTGCTGCCTTATATCACTGTTGCATCTTGTTCATTGCACTCTTGCATGCATAAGCATTCACTGTTAGCAATCTCATCCAAGTGATAAGATACATGTGCTCTCATTAAGTCAATATTCTCAATAAGAAGATAAAGGCTCTAAAAATTGGTCTACTTAGATTGAATTGGCATTTCTTGCATAAGATTAACTTGTTGCTCTAATAAGTCCGCTCTTTCTCTTTTAATGCCATCAACATCAATCTAAAGAGTAACATTGTTGAGTAGTTATTGGTTATCAAGTTTTGCTATTTCTCTTTCATTAACACTGTAAAGCATTAGTATATTGCATTGTCTAAAGGATTGCTAGCATTTTCATGACATTGGCTTTAAAGTAATAATTGTGTTTGTCATTGCTATCATTGCCTAAAGAAACTGGATAATGGATAAGTGGTTACACCACTATTGTCATAATTAGCATTTCTTGTGTGTTTTGTATTAAGTGCTCTAACCTAAGTTGCACGAAACACTGAAACGTCTAGAAGTTTCCGAAACAGGGACGGCCCGAAATACGACCCCTGGAAAATAGAAACGCAACCGAAACGTCATTCATATATATATATATATATATATATATATAGTGAATATTAAAGAAATTATAACACGTTATTTTGCAAGAAAAGAAAGAATGGGACATATAAATGACATTTTAGAAGGAAATCCAAATTTATATTAACTCCAACAGATGATTACATGATGCAAATATCCAAAATTAACCTTTATAGATGAGGCTTTACGTCCAAGACTCCAAAATCCGCCTTTATATGTGAGGCTATATGCGCTAAAACTGAAATAAAACATGACCTAAGGAAAGTCATGGCTACATTAACGTATCATTACTAATAAAACTCCTCATCCTCATTAGTAAAGATAGAAAAAGATGCTTGTTCAACAAAAGGGGCAACTCTACTAGTATTTCCAGTTGCACTTGCATCACCATTGTCACAAATACCAAGAGGAAAAAGAGAGAGCTCTAAATATGGACATTCTGGATCCACATCCCAATCTTTATGAGGTCCACTTGTATATTCTTCACCCCTATGAGACACCAGGCTTAGGTTTGAATGGACATATACAAGGTTCTCTGCTTTCTGCGATCCCAACCTGTTGCGCTTCACACTATGAATGAAACTATAGGTGGTCCAATTCTGTTCTGCTGATGAAGAGCTTGCCACTTGTGATAGAATACGGGTGGCAAGACTTTGCAAATGAACACCACTTGCCCCATGACAAGTCCACCACTTAACTGGGTCCATGGTCCTCCTCTCATCCAAAGCTGATATGTTTGCAAAATCCTCTAATCCAGCAGCAAAACGGGCAAATTCTTGCCTTACATCAGTTTATAAAGAAGCTGGAAATATTCTTTGAAAGGATTTTTTCACTCCATTGGCCACTTCCTTGTCCTTATGTGGAGCCTTCCTCTTCCCATTGCTTTTAGCAATTGTTAATTTTAGGTATGTTCTATGCTGAGAGCAATTTACTTCAATTTTTCACATTAACTCAATATCAATTAGCAATCACTTTTAGCATGATAGTAAAATGCAGATAGAACATAAACATAAATCGCAGAAGAACAAGCCAAGACAAGAGGACAGAAGATGTGGCGCCAGCCAGGGACAAACCCAAATGTGGGGAAACCCTTGATCAATTCTTCTTATGTTCTTCAATAGTTTAGCAGAGAGAGAGAGTACATATACATCAGAAGTCAACACTTTGACTTGTCAAAATAAGAGCAAAGATCTTCTCTAAGAAGATGACACATGAGGGAGCAGATTTGAACTCAGGTGATTCCATCACCATGTTGTACCTATCACTGTGCTGCACCATGCTACACCCATCATCACTGTGTTGCATCATGCTGTACCCAACATGTTGCTCTTCATCATCATTATGCTACATCCTTCATGCTGCATTATGCTGTACCCTTCATTGCACTATGTTGCACCCATCATACACTTAATATATACTGCAATACATTATCATCATGTTGCTGCAATACATCATGCTGCATCCATTGTGTTGCACCATACTGCACCATGCTGCCCTCATCATGCTGTCACCTATCACACCATGTCCATCATCACTACACTGCAATACTGTATC
The DNA here is from genome assembly GCA_000404065.3 of Pinus taeda. NCBI lineage: Eukaryota > Viridiplantae > Streptophyta > Pinopsida > Pinales > Pinaceae > Pinus > Pinus taeda. Next base: position 9,539 of record APFE030384032.1, read on the forward strand.
CAATTACCAGCCTTAGCTGCTTGCTATGGCTTGTAGCGTAGCGGAGCAGTTAGGCTATAGTTACACTCTTCATGACACAGTGTTACTTATGGATAGCGTTCAAGGTTGTCTCTTATGACAACGTTTAGGCAGCGTTGTTAAAATTGGCAACCAGGGCAAAACTTCATGTGGGTCATCTTATTCATGGCTGATAATATTTTTATTAGATTCCTCTCGTCGAGAGGTGTAGGATTGATATAAGGATCATCTGATTCCGATAAGTATTCATGGAGATATGAATTTATTTTGATTATGGAATTATTATCAAGCCGACCTACAACTCATGTAGGCTCAGAAGCCCAACAGTGGCATCTATTCACCCACCAACGTTGTGTATAAATATAAGAGGACTCTTCCTCATTTGGATCACTCATCTCATCACATCTCTCTCTCTCTCTACTGCGCAGATATGAGTCTCTTCTCTACTGTGCTGAAATGGGTCTCTCTCTCTCACACGTGAAACCGGAAGCTGCTGAATTTGAAGCTACAACTGCAGAAGTAAAGATTGACTTGCGTGGCCTAGAAGATCTCCTCATCTAAACTGCGCTGTAGGTTCATTTGAACCTCGTCTGGAAGCCGAAACTTTTGGTGGTGGAATGAAGTCAATCCGACGGTCGGTTTGTGAGATATCGTCTGCCCTAGTTTGATAATAAAGCCGGTAATGCTGATGCTATTTAGGGTTTGCTACTGCTGATATGAATCAGACTTATTGTACTATTTCTCTCTGCTGAATTATTGAAGATAAAAGAAGATTTGATCAAAGGGTTTCCCCACACATTGTGGGGTTTGTCCCTGGCTAGCCGCCACATCTGTGTCTCTTGTCTTGGCTTGTTTTCTATCAATCGTTTAATGTTCTATCTGCACTTTACTTTATATATATGTGATTGTTAATCTGTGGAATATAATAAGAAAAAGAAGTAAACCGTTACAAGCATAGAACATACCATAACTTAACATAGCCCAGCTTGCACCATCCCAGTGAACAGCCAGGAGAAGATTGAAAGAAAAGCTGGAGAGTTTAGAAAAACAATTGCCTTCCAAAAGGGTCACTGAGGATGAGCATTTTGGGGCAAGAGAGTTTGATTCAATGTTCAAACCATTGAGTTTTACAGAAGCTTCTCAAGATACAGGTATGGATGAAATCAATACTCTCAAGAGGAAAATTAGCAGTTTGGAATCATCTATTAATTTATCAAGATCAGAAATGTTGCAACTATCAGCTAAACTTCAAAATCTTATTTCTGAATATGATGATGCTAATTCCAAATTGGCGAGAATTCTGATGAAGGATTTTCCAGAAGAAATGCCCATGAAATCTAAGGAAGTAGATTTGGTAAACATCATGGGAATAGGAGATAAAGTGGTAATCTCTCTGAAAATAAAATTGCCAAACGTAAAGGAATACACTTTAGATGCACAAATTGATTCTGGAGCAATGTGCAGTTGCTGCAAGTTTGGTGCAATTCCTTCTTATTATTGGCAGCCTACCAAACTATCCTTCAGAGTTGTAAATAAAGAATTGATGGAGATTAACTATATATCTCCCGATTTTCCAGTGTATTTGAATCATGTACAGACTTATGTCACATTGTACAGTTTTGATACAGGCTCAGATGTCTTGTTAGGACAAGATTTTTTGAAAAGATTCCTCCCAATTACATTTGGAAAAGACTCTGTTACATTTACTACTAATGAGGGACCTGTTATGATTCCTGCAAAGAATGAGTACCAGCTTAAGGTCAAGCCTAGTGAAGAAGATAATTTGCAGGACACTATGCATAATCTTACAAAGATTCAAAAAATTGTCAAGCATGCAGAAATACACGGGCAAAAGACATTGCAGGCGATCTCAGATAAGCTACACCAAGATTGCACAGCAAGCAGGCCAGATGCTTTCTGGACCAGGGAAAAATATTTTGTAGCATTACCTTATAAAGAAGGGTATGTTCCTAAAGCACAGAAAGCAAGTGCAAATCATATGTCGCTTACTGAACAAGCCTTGTACAAACAAGAAATTCAACAACTGCTTGAACAAAATCTGATTGAACCTTGCAAAAGCCCATGGGCCTGTCCAGCTTTCTATGTCAACAAACATAGTGAGCAAAAACGTGGCAAGAAGAGGTTTGTAATTAATTACAAAATATTGAATGAGGCTCTCATGCCTATCAGGTATCCTCTTCCCAATAAAGAATTGTTGCTTGCTAAAATAGCTAATGCCAATGTTTTCAGCAAATTTGATCTTAAAAGTGGGTTTTGGCAAATTGGCATTCTTCCAAAAGACAGGTATAAAACCGCCTTCACGGTTCCCCATGGCCAATATCAATGGACAGTCATGCCATTTGGATTAAAAAATGCTCCGTCTGAATTTCAAAAAAGGATGGAAGATATTTTTGGAGGGGTAGAATATGTAATTGTATATATATTGATGATTTGCTTGTGTTCAGCAAGGATGTAAATACTCACAAGATGCATTTAGAAAGTTTTTATGAAATGGTATACAAGCATGGTTTAGTTCTATCTGACTCAGAAGAAAAATTTCAGATTGGAAAAGTCAGAATAGACTATTTAGGATTGCATATAGAACAGGGTCATATCGAGCTCCAGCCTCATGTCCTTCTCCATCTTTTAAAGTTCCCTGATATTCTCCTTGATGAAAAGATGCTTAAGAGATTTTTAGGTTGCTTAAATTACATCCGACAGTTCTATGAAAAACAATCTGAAGATACTAAGATTTTGCAGAAAAGACTGAGGAAAGAAAAAATTGGATGGTCCAATGAAATGACTACAGTAGTAAGAAACATAAAAAGCAAAATTAGAGAACTTCCTAAGTTAAGACTCCCTATTACTAATCTCCCATTCATTCTTGAAACAGATGCATCTGATCATACATGGGCTGCAGCGTTGTTACAGAAACATGGAAAGAAGGAACTTGTTTGTGCATATGCCTCTGGTACTTTTGATGACACAGAGGTCAAGTATCCATCCTCCCACAAAGAAATACTTGCTGTCAAAAGAGGAATCCAAAGATTCAGATTGTTCTTGAAGAGTGTCAGGTTTTTGGTTAGAACTGATCTGAAGCACATGAAAGGGATTTTGTCCAACAAAAAATTGTTAGAACAAGGAAATACCAGGATTCTAAGATGGGCCCTGTGGCTAGAAGGATTTGATTTTGACATCGTCTACAAATCAGGTGATGAAAACTACTTAGCAGATATGTTGACAAGGGAAGGAGCTCCAGAAATCAAAGACATCAAGATGTTCAGACCCTTGTACAAAGGAGAAAGTTCTTCGAGTAAAAGTCCAGTCCAGTCTAGTGTCTGTCAGTGAAAAATTTGTTCAATCTCAATCTGTAGTCAATGTAAATATGAATTCTGTTGGGATTGTTTTGTTTTAAGAGTCAAATCATTACCAGTAGAAGTCATCCAAGTCATTTTGCAGAAGTGGTTTGATTCAGAGTCTGGCATGATAACCTATAGTAGTGAGTTACCTTATAGAGATAAGCCATGGCGTGTCTATTATTCACTATCTAGAGGACCAGTTCCTGTTTATTTTGGTTTTGTCCAAAATACAGACTGGACATGGCAAGATTATTTCTCCATCCATCAAAGGGCTAGAATACATGGTTATGTTAGAGTCATTGCATATGCAACCCAGTTAGATAGTGGTAATAATTGGTGGAGTCCCTGGTTTAAGTTGTTTATGTTTAAGTATATGCCTGGGAGTGAGCATATTTGTAATTTTAATTTTCGGGAAACCATTAGCACTTTAATGTGGGAAATTCATATTGCTGCTCGATATGACTACACTGTAGAGTTTGAATTTCTTCATACTGAAACAGAAGTAGCCCTGCCAGATAATCAGCAAGATGAACCATCATTCAGTTTGAAGGTCAGCTTCCATGGAGAAATTTCTACAGATCCCAGGACGAGACCAGCAAATGTATTTTCCATTTTTCTGTTGTTTTTTGGAAGTAGCAACTCCATGGCTTGATAATTCCTTGCCAAATGATATATTTGCTCCTAACATAGAGCAACTATTAGAGATGGATGAAGCCGAAAGAGATATATTGATTCAAAAGAATGGCAATATAATAGTGATTGATGTATATGATCACTCATCAGATATCATGTACATTTCTAGTTTTCGTGAGTTTTCTTTAAAATATCCACTTTGTTATTATAATAAGCTGATGTCCTAGATTCTGGCCATCTTGTCTATTAGTCATATTTTACTTTTTCGTGGGTTTTATTTAAAAAATATCCACTGTGTAATTATTTTGAGCTGATGTCCTAGATTCCGGCCGTCATGTCTATTGTTCATATGATCTTGTCCGTGTCAGATTCGGTCCCCACATGGCACTGCCTTTAAGGGACGAGATAACAGGAGGTAGTACCCACTTGCCCGAATCCTTTATCCAGACCCTTACTGTTAGTCCTTTGGATATGATTTCCTGCGTGATATTCATACCAAAAGGAGATTCCTCCTGTCGCAAGTTTCCAGTAAAAATTTCAACCGATTTACCTACTAAGAGACTATAAATACTAGGACTGAGAGGAGAAGGGGGCATTTGGAAATTTGGAGTCTTAGAGTCCAGTAGTCTGAGTCGAATTTTGCTCCTGCTCTACATCTTTAAGACTGAGTCATTCTGATGTGAGCGGTCGGATGTCTCATGTTTCCTTGAGTGGATATGAGTACTATGTTTTATTCATTGATGATCACTCAAGGAGGATCTGGATTTATTTCTTGAAGACCAAGAGTGAGGTCTTCAAGCAGTTTCAGGAGTTTAGAGCTCTTGTGGAGACACAGACTCGGAAGATCAAGTTCCTGAGGTCGGACAATGGGGGAGAGTACACCCTTGGAGAGTTTGTTGACTATTGTGCGGAGGCAGGCATTAGGAGGGAGTTCACTGTTCCTTACAACCCCCAGCAGAACGGGGTTGCGGAGAGGAAGAACAGATCCATCATAGGGGCTGCCAAAGCCATGTTACATGATCAGGAGTTGCCATTGGTTTTGTGGGCAGAGGTCTGCAACGCAGCTGTTTACTTGCAGAACAGGAGTCTGCATTGTGCCTTGGGGCACATGACTCCGGAGGAGGCTTTCTCTGGGAAGAAGCCTGATATTGGTCATCTTCATATCTTTGGATGCATTACATACTCCTATATACCAAAGGAGAAGAGGACCAAACTAGAGCCCACCGCAGAGAAGGGTATCTTTGTGGGCTACAGTGAGACCTCAAAGGCCTTTCGGATTTACATTCCTGCACAGAGGAGAGTTGTTGTTAGACGGGATGTGAAGTTCGAGGAGGACAGGGCTTTTAGGAGATCACGGGAGTTGGAGTATCTGGATTAGCCAGACCCTCAGCAACAGTTGAGTCAGTCGCAGGGATCCAGTGGGCAGGGATCAGGAGGTACATCTATGAGGATGTCAGGTCCATCAGTGAGCAGTGGCTCACCGAGCCAGAGGGGTGGTGCTCCGAGCAGGTCACAGAGCAGTTCACTAGGGAGTCCACTGATGGACAGTTCACACGGTACCTCAGCTTCTACAGGTTCAGGTGCAGGCAAGAGGACAACAGACAGACAGTCAGGAGTTCAGACTACTGATGGTGATGAGGAGGAGGAGTTTCATTCTCCTATGGGAGAAGCATGCTCAGGGAAGAGGAAGCCCAAGTGGCTTCGGGACACCTTGAGAGATGCCACATCTGTTGCTGAGCCGAAGAGGCCGGTCAGAGAGAGTAGACCACCTGAGAGATTTTGTAGCTATATGGCGATGGTTACCAGCATCCTTGACTCTGAGCCTTCTAGCTATGAGGAGGCAGCTTGCCAGCAGGTCTGGAGAGAGGCCATGCAAGAGGAGTATTCTTCTATCATGAAGAATGATGTTTGGGAGGTGGTGCCAAGGCCTAAGGGCAAATCCGTGGTTACTTCCAGATGGCTTTACAAGGTAAAGCATGCTGCAGATGGCAACATTGAGAAATTCAAAGCGAGGTTTGTGGCTAGAGGGTTCTCCCAGGTAGAGGGAGTTGATTATGAGGAGACCTGCGCTCCCGTGGCTCGATATACTTCGATCCGCTCCATTATATCGATAGCAGCAGAGATGGGTTAGAAGATCCACCAGATGGATGTGAAGACGCATTCTCAATGGCTTCATACAGGAGGAGGTGTACATTGAGCAGCCACAGGGCTTTGAGGTGCATGGGAAGGAGTCCCATGTGTGCAGACTGAAGAAGGCCCTTTATGGCCTGAAGCAAGCTCCCAGAGCTTGGTACTCCAGGATAGATACTTATTTGCAGGGTATGGGTTTCACAAAGAGTGAGGCAGATCCGAACCTTTACTTTATTGTGATAGGTGAGGAGCCTCTCATTCTGGTGCTGTATGTGGATGACTTGGTCATTACAGGTGCAGAGACTCATAGACACTGCAAGAGAGATCTTGCAACGGAGTTTGAGATGAAGGACATCGGCTTGATGCATTACTTTTGGGTTTGGAGGTGTGGCAGGAGGAGGGGCATTTCTTCCTGGGGCAGGGGAAGTATATTGTGGACATCCTTAGCAGATTCCACATGGAGGATTGTAGACCCATGTCGACACCGATGATCACCAACTGAAAGAAGCTTCATGCTTCGGATTCCGAGTTGGTGGATCCCACATTGTACAGGCAGCTGATTGGTTCCTTGATGTATTTGGTCAACACTAGACCAGATATCTGTTTTGCAGTCAACACGATGAGTCAGTTTATGTGTGAGCCTAGGAAGGTTCACTGGGTGGCTGCAAAACACATTTTGCGGTACTTGCAGGGGACAGTGGATTATGGTCTGGACTACAGGCAGGGAGATGGAGTGAGATTGGTAGGATACACTGATTCTGATTGGGCAGGTTGTGCTTCTGATAGGAAGAGCACTTCAGGGTGTTGTTTTGGGTTTGGTTCAGCAGTAGTGTCATGGTTCAGCCGGAAGCAGCAGTCAGTAGCACTGAGTTCAGCAGAAACAGAGTATATGGCAGCCAGCCTAGCTAGTTGTGAGGCCATCTGGCTTTGCAAGATGTTGTTTGGCTTATTTGGTCAGTCGTTGAGACCTTCAGTGATCTACTGTGATAATCAGAGTTGCATTAAAC
>APFE030384033.1:4261-44357 GCA_000404065.3 Pinus taeda
GGACCCACATGGTAGCCCATCAACCTTTGACAATTGGCATTCTCTCATTTGTCTCCTAAACCTACATAAGAGAAAAAATCATTTTTATGTGGTTATAACCATATAGCTAAAATTGTTTTAACATATAGTTATTAAAATAACTATATAAAACAATACATCACATGGTTTTGGGATTGGTGACAACAAACCCCATCGAACCCTTTAAAATCACAATACCAAACATATATATGGTATCGGGATCGGCGGCACTACCTCCGCCAACCTCCACAACTATCACCCATTTCTATATATATTACTATAATATATATATATATATGATATATATAGATATATGTTCCAATATAAAAAGTGCCACGTCGATCCCGATTGTAACATCGCGATTCTATATATATATATATATATATATAATTATATATATTATAATATATAACTATATATATATATATATATATATATATATATATATATATATAATATATATAATAATATATAATAGATATCTGTGTGTGTGTGTTGAGTGTGTGTGTGTTGTGTGTGTGTGGTGTGTGTGTGTGTGTGTAACCCCTGATTAAAGGGTGCTGATATCTCCGCTGTGCTGACTATTGATAGGTGCGATCGCCGATATGGATATTGGTGAAGTCCCGATGAAAGGGCCAATATATATGCAACCACCATAGCCGATCGCCGATTTGGGAAACGCACATATTAATATATGTTGACAGCGATTAAGGGGTAATGGATTAATGTGGGGTTTAAGGGGCGGGCTACCCAATGTAGACCCGACCCCTATTTACGCATCATTGTGGTTAAAAGGGTTTATATATGGAGGAGTGGGATTTGATTCCTTGACCTCTCCTCAACCAATGCCTTCTTTTACCATTGAGCCATAACCGCTTTACCTTGGAAAATCCGCCAATGAGTTTTATATAAACTCAGAATTTTCCCTCTGCATGTAGCTCGGGGAGGAGAGAGACTGCATGCACAAATATCGAGGTAGAATGTAGGCACGCATTTCAAGGTAGTATATTACTTAATATTTTAACGCAAGAACCGTGAATTTTGTAGGAGGGCATAAGTCTCACTTTGTTAGAATTTGACAAGTTTTATATGGTTTTTACACCTCTCATCATCATAAACACAATGGTGCTATTCGTTTCTTCATCAAAGGTTTACATTTTCTAGTTGGTTCCAGAATACACGTGGAACCATGATTTAAGCAAAAAAAGGGAGCAGAACCATGAGCCATGAAATTTTCCCGAGGTAAAATTTTGACATTTCAGAATATAGTTATTGTTGAGCACTGGAGAAGGTATGTTATTTTCATTTACTTTGTTATCTTTTCTTCAAAACTCACAACCTTTTCACATCATAAGCTAGGCATATGACAAAAGAATATGATAAAATCTAGAATATTTATATGTAATGTGAAATAACTAATAATTACCCTTCTTCTATGCATAAAGAGGAGAAAACGGAAGACTGTCATCCCAAGGGAAAGAACGAGACTAAGTTAACTGTTGTCCCTTTAGTAGGGAATTACGTTCAAACAAGGCGATCCAAATTGGAGTGTAACAACAAAAAAAAAGGAAAAGGAGATCTCCAATCAGTGCAAAAGAACAAGACGATAACTGCAAACTAACAGCTTGGCGAATCCCTCAGGATCCTTTGATCCTGAGGGATCACTATCTTAACAGTCCTCTGCATTGTTGATATCCCTACTCAGCGGTTATAAGAAGGGGTAGCACTGTTAGCTTAGGGGAGAGAGAACTATTGTTATTTTTATGAAATTCTTTTTGGTACTTGAACTTTGATCATCAACTCTGTTTGAAGAGCGGTTCATCGTAACTATGTTTAATGTTTTAATATAAAAACATGGTTGTTGTTCTATCATTGATTCTAGAGTAGCCTTAAGTAGTGAGTCCTTGGAGGCTAATGGCTCGGCCCTGGTGGATCACTTGCTCCTGTACCATATTTCTGGTTTATGTGTGGTTTGATTTCTTCCATTTAATTTGTTTAGTAATCTAACGTGCTTTACTATTTTACATATCAGCTCTATTATATATACTTGACTAAATACTATTGTTATCTGCAACAGGAATGCTATGTTATCATTCTAAATTTGTATCGCATTGTTGTTCCTTTTAACAATTGATATAACATTATTGTTCCTTATATATTTCCAGTCGATTACAGATTAACTGCGCTATATGTTCCTAAATCGGTACTACTGTATGACTTACTCTTAAATTGTGACTGCTGTTCATTCGGGATTGCCATTTCGTTGTGATTGCAGTTGCTGTTACTTTATAGCTGTGATTCATGCTTATTGTATCAAAGCTTGGATTACTGTTCCCTTTACTGATTAAGTGTGTTGCTTGTTTAACTTGGGTTGTTGTACATTCATATTTAAGTTGTTGTTCTATACTTTATTTCTGATAGTCCACTGTTCCATTTTTGTTTGTTGTTCAATTCAGAGATTGTTACTTAATTCTTGTAGAATATAATTATTATTGCACCCATTTCCGTAGGTTAAGGTTTTTCTTTTCAATCCTGTTTATAAAGATAGTTATTGTTCCATTTCTTGTCATTTGAAGATTATCATTGCTTTCGTGTGCAGAAGGTCTCAGACTGTAGTGAACATCGACATACACTGTCTAGTTCCCAGTTTGATGATCCTTCCTTTGAGTGCCTTCTTGATTGCATCAGTTTACAGAGGGAAGAGTTACCGTTACTGTACCCTTGACTGATAAATTGTTGTAGCTTTCTGAACGCATGATTTGAGTCCTAGGTTTCTTTTTGCAAGTAGATTTCATTCCAAGCATCCGTTTACTCTTGTATTGAGAGCACTATACTACTAGAATTACTCTGACAAATGACCGCCTCAAACTGAGCACACTCTTTAAAATAATAAAATGTTCTTGGATTGACAATTAATATAGGGTAAATAGAGGTGAAATAGACCCTTTTTATTGCTCGACATTTTGGCGTCGTTGCTAGGGAAGAGGGTAGCCATTTGTTTCTTTTCTAGAGTAGTGTAAGAACCTGCTAGGAAAGAATTAGGTTTTAAAAACGGAAGGTAAGAGCTTGCTTATGGAGCATGTAATAGCCCTACTCCCCTGCTCGCTTTCCTACAGATTTGTTGCTATTTTTTTGGGTAGAAATTAGCAGTTGATTTGTGTGCATGACTAAGCGGAAAAAGCGAGAAAAGAATCATAAACCTCTACCCAAGCCTGATAAAGCTAAAGGCCAGGTGACCCTTGGTCGATCAACCTTTATAGATGAAATCCTTAAGAAAGTAGAATCTCAACCTTCAGTAGGGCCTAGAAAAATTACTTCTAGACAACCTACTTGTTCCCTTCAGGCCACATGATCACCATCTGTAGCCTTTGCTGAGGTGCGTAGTCACACCAAAGAGCAAGATTTTCAAGAACTTGAGAATTCTAGCCCAAAATCATTGCAAGAAGGGAACCTTAGCAACCTCTATGAAAGGAGAGGAGAAACCAGGGAAATTGAAGAACCAAGATCTCCTCTTGGGATAATTATGCCATTAAGAAGCCCAGATAAGGGAAGTGCTACAAAAATCATCCATAACGAAGTTGAAGAACCTCAAGAGCAAAAATCCCCCCAGACATTAGGAACTCTCATCATCCCAGATAAAGGAAGTGTCGTTAAGGCCATTCCTGTTAAAGCCAATTCCCCTCGTCAGCCTAGGAATACCGTCCTAGACATCCCAGAAGATTATTGGCACATATTTGACCAAATGGCCCAAAACCAGCCAAACACCCAAACTTCTACACTGTAATATCCCATTGTCCACACTGCAGATAATGCTCCTATGAAAGCAATTCCTCTCCAGCATATCCCTACATTTCATGGCCTTACATCAAAATATCTAGATGCATTTTTGTTTGAATTTGATGTGTTGTGTAGAGGTTATGACTATACCACCAATCCCTAGAAACTGAAATTATTTCCCTCTACATTAAAAGGGGTTGCTTTAAGATGGTTTATGGGGTTGGGTGGTGGTGTTATAAATAACTGGGATCAAATGAAAGAGTCTTTTCTAAAAAATTATCAGGATTATTACAGGTCTAGAGAGTTAAAAGATGAAATATTTTAGATGGTAGCTAGACCAAATGAAACATTAGAAGAATATGTTCAGCCTTTTCAGTATAATCTTCAAAGATCTCCTTATGCATCATTACCCTTACCTGATAATGTATTGAAAACAACATTAATTAGAGGAATGAACGAACAATGGATTGAAACACTAAATATTATGGGAAAAGGAGATATTTATTAGGAAAATTTTGCTGACATTATTAATTTATGTATCAGGAGTTCAAGAGGCAGCACAAGACTAAAACCCGCAAAACATGATCGGTTTGCAAGAGATAACAAAATTTCTACCGAAGGAGTAACTCACACAGAAATTGGAAATTTATTAGAAGATTTCAAAACCGACATGTTGGGGACTCTGACAACGCAACTTGATATTATGTAGGCCAGCCAGAAACAAGCAGAGGTAGAACAAAATTTGGCAGTCTTCTGTCCTAGGTGCAGAAAGAAACACAGCCATCAAGAATGTCCGTTAGATGCGATTCAAGTTTATGCCATTTTTACAAAAGACCATTCTATAGAGAGCTGTCCCTCTCTTCCTGGATTGAAAGTAGTCTACAAGGAAGCGGAAGAAGAGCCAAAACCAGTGTACATACTTAATTAGCGCCTTCAATGGCAGCTACGACAATCAGGTATGTTCTCCGATCCAGCTTCTTCTTTTCAGCCTCCACAATATCATGCTCAACAATATAATACTATGTGGCAAAATCAACCTCCATTCTCAAATTTGGTCACAAAAACCATTCCCTTCATCATCACCATGGCTGAATCAAGTAAGTCAACCAAATTGGCCAAATTTTCCTTATGCCCCATCATATTGGCAAAACAATGTATATCCAGCACAATGGTCCCCTCCTACTTCACAGAATCAAGCCTAGTAGACAAACTGGCAAATACTGATGAATCAGCAAGTAGGAACCATTCCACTCCCTCAACCTACACTGCTAGCATTACAACAAAACCCCAAGTCTAACTTAAGACCGTAACTCCCAGCCCAACCCAACCCTAATCTGAATAACAGACTGGTCCAATCTATTCAAATAAATGAAACACTAGAGATAGGAACCGATGTACAGGAGTGTAATGACCTTCAATTAAGATCTGGGTGCATCATTGAAATAGAGGGAGATAAAACCGCTTAAGCTGAAAATCAGTTACCTATAGAACAACCACTGTAAGAAGAGGATGTGATCAAACAACAAACTCATAATCAAGTAATCACATCTTCTCCTCCATTCCTAGACTGATTAATTATACCTCGACCTATACAACATCCTGATTTTGACATTCTGGGAGAACTTAAAAATTTGTACATAAAAATTCCACTCCTCCAAGCCATCCAAGACATCCCAATATATGCAAAGACCATCAAAGGGATATGTATAAAAAAACCAAGGAGGAGAATAACAAATAACCCAACAGTCCAAGTAGTTGGCACCCTATCTGACCTATTATTAGGAAAAGAAACACCCGTTAAATATGAAGACCCAGGAAATCCAATAGTAACAGTACAAATCAAAGGGCAAACTTTTGCAAATGCCTTAGTTGATTTAGGGGCTATAATTAATATCCTAACAACCACCACTTGTCAAAAATTGGGCATTACATCAGTAGAACCAACTTCCACTTTATTAGAACTGGTTGAACAATCTGTGGTTAGGCCAGAAGGCACACTACATGATGTCATGGTATCCATTTATTCCTGGGAGTATCCTGCTGATTTTCTGATAATAAACCCCCAAAACCGACTTGATGGACATCCATTGATTTTAGGCAGACCTTGGCTTGCAAACGCTGACGCTTATATTATCTGCCGACAAGGCAGTATGACCATAACTAGAGGGGCTAATATCAAGAATCTAACCTTGTATCCTCCAGCCCAGCCAAGTGTCACAATAATGAAAACTAACAAACATCCTGTATTATACCTCACCGAAAATATTAGATCCCCATTAACCATAGAAGATGCCCTTGATTTCAAAGATCAAAAAGAGGATGATGTCATTAACAACTTTCTTAGCCAGACTAAATCTAGATCCCACATACAATGTCATATGATAGAAGCAACATTTGATAATGAATTAGAAGAATATCCTCTCAAAGACACTCATGATCAGACAATACCTACTACCTCTGTATCAAATAAAAAAACTGTAGAAATTGAGCCAGGAAAAACTTTAAACATTAATGGCAACCTAACTCTAGAACAAGAACACAAGCTAATCTAGTTACTGAGAAAATACAAAGAATCATTTGCATGGGATTATCCTGAAATGAAAGGAATTGATCCCTAGTTATGTACACACCACATTTACATAGAAAAGGATGCAAGACCTATTCGCCAACCAAAAAGGAGACTTAACCCTCATCTAAAAGACATTGTAAAAGTTGAACTTCAAAAACTTTTAGATGTGAACTTTATTTACCCTATCTCTGATAGCAAATGGATCTCTCCGCTTGCAGTAGTACCAAAGAAGAATGGAAAGTGGAGGAGTTGTGTAGATTATAGAGAGCTAAATAAAGCAACACAAAAAGACCACTTTCTCCTTCCATTCATTGACCAAGCATTAGATACATTATCAAGAGAGAAATTCTTTTCTTTCTTAGATGGCTTCAGTGGATACAATCAGATTTAGATTGCCCCTGAAGACCAAGACAAAACTACTTTTACCTATCCTTGGGGAACATTTGTCTACAAAGTTTTACCTTTTGGCCTATGCAATGCCCCTACTACATTTCAAAGGGCTATCCTCAGCATCTTTTTAGATTTAATAAATGAAGGACTCGAAGTATATATGGATGATTTTACAGATGATTTCAACCTAGCATTGTACACACTAAAGAAAGTGTTGCAGCAATGCATTGCCATTAGGCTCTGTCTGAGCCATGAAAAATGCTATATGAAGATGACTGAAGGACTTATTCTAGGCCATTATATTTCAGCAACTGGAATACAGGTAGATCCGGCCAAAATTCAAATAATTTTGTTAATACCTACTCCTACCACTCAAATAGAGGTAAACAGTTTTCTTGGATTTTCTCGTTATTATAGAAGATTTATAGAACATTTTTCTCATACTACTGCACCTTTACATGCACTGACACGGAATGTTGACTTTGTTTGGATGGAAAAATGTGATTTCACTTTTGAGAATCTGAAAAAGCTTGTGTCAACAGCCCCAGAACTCTGAGGACCAAATTGGGATCTGTCATTTCAAATTTAATCAGATGCTTCAGACACAACTATTGGAGCAGTCCTTGGGCAGGAAGAAGATAAAAAACCATATGCGATTTATTATATTAGAAAAAACTTGTCTCTTGCTGAATTGAACTATATTGTGACTGAAAAGGAATTTTTAGCTGTAATACATGCCGTCAATAAATTTAGGCATTATATCACTGGATATCCTATTATTTTATATACAGATCACTTTGCCATAAAATATTTAGCAAATAAGCCAATCACAAATGGTAGAGTAACCAGATGGATGATTTTATTGTAGGAATTCGATATTAGAATAAAGGACCGACCGGGAAAAGAAAATCCTATAGCTGATTTTCTCTCACGAATACCAAAACCTGTGGATGCAACAGTGGTCGAAGATCAATTTCCAGATGAACATTTGTTCGCTGTTATTGTTAAAACACCTTGGTATGCTGATGTTGCAAATTATTTAGCGGTAGGCAAATTACCAAAACATCTGACCCCCAATGAATGAAAGCAGATTGTCCAGGGGCTACCTGTTTCATACAGGGGCTCTGACATGTAGATTCTGGTTGAGGAAGAGAAATCTTCCTCACCTTTGGTTCATTAAGTAATTCGAATACTCTTACACATTGTAAATAATTCTTTTGTTTGTATATATTTTTGCAGTTGTATAACTTTTGCACTTTGCTGTTCCTTTTGAAAGGAACAACATTTTCACCATTTTGCTGTTCCTTTTTCAAGGAATGACACTTTTGCACTTTGCTGTTCCTTTCGAAAGGAACAACATTTTCACCACTCTGTTGTTCCTTTTTCAAGGAACAACACTTTTGCACTCTGCTATTCCTTTCAAAAGGAACAACATTTTCACCATTTTGTTGTTCCTCTTCGGAAGGAGCAACACTTGCAGTTTTTTTTTTGCTGTTCCTTTTCCCAAAGGAATAACATTTCTTGTTTTCTGCTATTCCTTTTGTCTGAAGGAACAACATTTTTGTTTCTGTTGTTCCTTTTTCCAAAGGAACAACGCATTTTCATTTTTTGCTGTTCCTTTTCCCGAAGGAACAACATTTTTTTTTCTGCTATTCCTTTTTCGAAGGAACAACACATTTTCATTTTCTACTATTCCTTTTCCCAAAGGAACAACATTTTTGTTTCTGCTGTTCCTTTTTCTGAAGGAATGACGTATTTTCATTTTCTGCTGTTCCTTTTTCCGAAGGAACAACATTTCCATTTTTTGCTATTCCTTTTCCCGAAGGAACAACATTTTTGTTTCTGCTATTCCTTTTTCCGAAGGAATGGCATGTTTCTGTTTTCTGTTGTTCATTTTCTCGAAGGAACAACATTTTTGTTTCTGTTGTTCCTTTTTCCGAAGGAATGGTGCATTTCCATTTTCTGTTGTTCCTTTTCCTAAAGGAACAACATTTTTGTTTCTACTGTTCCTTTTTGTGAAGGAGCAGCACATTTTCGTTTTCTGCTGTTCCTTTTTCCAGAGGAATAGCACTTACATTTTCCGCTGTTCCTTTTTCGAAAAACACGACATTTTTGCATTATTTTTCTTGCGCTTGTTTTCTTTACTGATATTATTCTTAGTGCACAACAGTTTTGAGTTTTTCTTTCTCTTTGTTTGCGTTTTTGTACATAGCACTTGTTTTATCTTTTTCATTTGGATCACTTCTGAAACACAACTATGAACTTAAGTAATGAATATGAGAACTAAAAGATATTGAAATCAAAAAATTACATAAAAAGTTACTACCTTTACAACAATTTGCTTTTAATTGATAAGAGAAAAGAGGAAAGGACACAAATATTGATCATCTTGCTGTAAGTGTTCTACTAATACCGATATGATTGGTTATCTTTATCATGATGGTTCCTTCTAAAATCCCATAATCCTCTTTGATCATTATTAAGGAATAATAACGAAGGGCATATTTTCCTATTGAGATGTTAAGACTTCTTCCACCATCCTTACTCTTAAGGAGTGTTGAACCACCCTTTGTGTATAAATAAGGAAAAGTACTTTACAAAAAGAGAAAAAATAATAAAAAGAAAAATGTTTATATAATTTTCTAACATGGTTTGTCAATGAAGGATAGGGGGTCTCATTGGGAGCCATCCTACCATGATCATAAGGAAGAAAGTGAAGTGGCATTCCCATTATGGCCACCACACTAGGGATATGATCCAAGAGGCACATCAGAAAAAATAAAAAGTCCTTGGAACAGGAGGTCACATCATGAGCCGCTTGTCCTCCTTTAACTCCTTCCTAGTGAATGGCATTATGATTTATCTGGTTACCAAGCTAGCATAATGGCCTCCATTCTGACATTCCATAGCACTTTCCTAAGCATACACAAAGGATCATGGTTCCATGGGTGAAATAAACAACTCTGTCAAGGTTATGGACATCTGTGGGCAACAGAGCTTTGTTGATGGTATTGAGGTCACATTCTTTATACACCAATAGCAGTTATGAAATCCCTTCTTCTACATTTGTAATGGATCAAATAAGATTATGAACATAATTCCTTCGAACCTTTAATACATGAAATCTATTACAATCAATCATGACGGAAAAAGTTGATCATGACTGCACTGAACTTTTGTTGCACGTTAGTTGTCCTATCCTCCAAATCTCGCATCATATCATGACATTCTCTTATTTATCAAGTGATTCTATGATATACCTTGATTTTGGTAATCTGCTCATTCTTGTAAACATGGCATCTTGGTATACGCTGCTCCTTTCTACCTCTGTATCATGTTAGTCTAGCACGCCGCTCCCTCATTTGACAGCCGATGACAACCTATCACAATGTAGGGGGGAGTAGGTGATCTCATGATTCACTGGCATACGTGTCAGTTTATCATTTGGAGAACTTTTACTTGGGAATAGCAAGGATTAACGGTATATTGTTTTCCAATTTTCATGGCTTGCTGTTTCAAAGTTATTTCCGCGTTATGTTCTACAACAATTAGCAGCAATTTGAAATTTAAACAAGCTTGTTGTTCCATCATTTTCTTTGTGGTTGCTAATAGCTTGAACAACCTACTGTTCCATTTCCATCTTTGTATTTTTACAGTGTGCTAAGCATGGGAGGAAGATCAATTCGTAGAGAACCACAAGTGTTGATAGTTTCTGAAGCTGCACGAGAAATCCTAACAAGGGCAGGATGGATAGTTTATCTCAATCATCTCCAACAGTGCAACGAGACCGTGGCAATTGAATCTTTGTAGAACCTGCAAGAATATCACTCCACGGTAAGAGGGAGACAGATAGCAGTCACCGATGACATAATCACAGAGGTTTCGGGACTGCCAACCACTGGATTTGTGTGGACTCTGAAGAAGGTAAGATTGCGAGACACCATCAAAATCTTCCAAGATGAAGGTCATAACCTGACTCGAAGTGGAAAGCGAGTTCTATCAGCAGCCTTGGGAGAACCATGGGTAGAATTGGTAAAGATCATTCAGAATTACATTACCTATGAAAGCATAAATGATGTGGTAAGACCATGCCACCTTAAGCTTTTAGCTGTATTAAAACAAAAATGCACTGTGAATTTGCCCACATTTTTAAATTCTTTATTACATGATGTTGCCCGAAGCATGAAGAAATATCACCACGTAGAATCGGTAGTAAGTCATCACGGGTTGATACGATTGATAGTTAGCTACAGTCTTGCTCAACAATAGAGCAACTGGGAAGAACTAATTTTTACAATAGACAAGGGATTGGCTTTGCCAGCCCCCAAACGAAAGCATATTACAAGTACATCGAATAGACCATTGAAATGGAAGAAATCCATCAGATTGGCATGGATCAGAGGGAGGTTGGAAAATTCCCAAGGGATCACTAGTCAACTGGTGGAGATAGATGATTCAGGGGACGAGCAACCCCCACAATTGGAAGGAGGAGAGAACGAAAGAGAAGTGAATAATGAGGGAGAAATAGAGGGAGATACTGAGTAATTTGGTCAGGCTGAAGAAGAAACAGAGCAACGTGAGGAAAGCTCGTTGCAAAATCTATTGCGAGAGGATGAATTGGCCCAGATTCTAGCCAATATGGGAGAATATACTCAACCTCTTAGCCAACTAAACCTCCACACTGAAGAAGAACCACAGGAGCACTTTGTTCATGATAAGAGTGCATCCAAAGAATTATGCGACGAGGAAGAAGAAGAAGAGAATCACTCCGGCCATGATGAAAGTGCATCTGGAGAGAAAAACGATGAGGATGAAGAAGAGCAACAATTTGTTCCAAGTCAAAATACACCGGAAGAATTTTATGAAGAAGAAAGGGGGGAAGAAGAAGTTAACCAGGAGATTGCAGAGAGATCTAGGGTTTCTACCCTTGAACAACCCGATTAGAAGAATAATGAGGAAGCACCCCAAGAGAAAAATCAAGAAATTGGTCAAGGAGAAAGTCCAGTCCCAAGTGCGCGAACGGCTGTTCCTTCCAATAAAATGGAAGAAATCAAAAGATTATGAAAGGAACAACAAAGACTGCTTAATGTAATTGCACAACTTCGACAACAAATTAGGATTCTGAAAATGGGGAAGAGAGAAAAAAGGACCTCAATGGTAAGGCATGCAACCACTCCAATGAAACCCTTAGGAAAAAGGTTAAGAGGACTCAGGTCCAGCCCATCATTCAAAATCAAAAGGAATAGCATTCAGCTGTTACCCATGTCTAAATTCAAACATATGACATAACGGCCTGTGACAAATAAATTCAGAAAGAGGCACAGTCCTCTAAGGAAATTTGAACCATAACTATAGAACGATGCAATAAGAAGATTCAAGTGAAACTCCCACCTAAAAATACTATGTGGGATAGTGACCCAAGGATAGTAACCCTACGAAAGGGTTTGATGCAAGCCCAACAAGTAGTAGAAAAGCTTACAGAATAAACTGTCTCTCAGGAAAAGTATGAAGAATTACAACAGTAGCTAAGGGATGTCAATTTATCTAAAAGTCAGCCTTTTGAAGGGTGGCGAAAGGAAGAAGAAAGAGTCACAAAAGTAACTCATAGGCTAGATGTAGCTATCAAACAAATGGATACCTTATGCTCTTTGTATACTGACGTCCTAGCATGTAGAGCACCTGTTAAGAATTATGCTTTGTTTTTAATGGAAAGATATTTGCAATTGAAAATTAAGGCTGTCAAACCAGGAGCCCCTATAGAAATAGTCACTATTGATGATTTCATAAATTGTTGTAAGCACTATGGTGTGAAGGTTAAGAGATTATTATGCAAGTTCTATTTGCACAAACTTGTGTTAGATCAAGAAACAAAGCAGAATCCCGGCCCTTTCGTTGGGGATATCCAACTGTAGGCATTTATTTCGTTTGGAGTTAATCAAATAAAATGGCTTAAAGCCTATAATGCCTTCCAAAGACAAGAAAATGGATTAGACTTATGGGTAAGAACTGAGCCTAGAGATCCATTGCGATTATGGAAACATAGGAACCTCATGAGGACTCCGGGCGTGATTGAAGCATTAGGACCCATTCATACAACAATCAATTGGCAAGGGATAGAATACTTTTTTACCATCAAAGACCTTGCCATTGAAGCTGCTAAATTTTGATATCAGACTTCTAATATGAATATCCAACACAGGGAACCATGTAATTATGAGAACTTTAAGTTAGTTGCTGATCGCTTGGGCCTCTATGGTGATCTTATTTTGAGGGAAGGGCCATCTTGGTTAGGTTTTAGGTTTTGAAGTCCAGTCATTTGGCATCCTGCACCAGGATACCAAGCCTTATACGAAATGCCTGAGGGCCAGACAGGACATATTTTTGAGCACCTAGCTAGGCATCATGGCTGTAGATGTCCTCATGAGATCCCATCTCCAGCCTACTCTCTCACCGCCTTGCATGTCAACTACAATGTTTTCATGAGGCCATGAAAAAGGGTAAGCAGGGGGGTGTGTTGAGCACTGGAGAAGGTATGTTATTTTCATTTACTTTGTTATCTTTTCTTCAAAACTCACAACCTTTTCACATCATGAGCTAGTCATATGACAAAATAATATGATAAAATCTAGAAGATTTATATGTAATGTGAAATAACTAATAATTACCCTTCTTCTATGTAGAAAGAGGAAAAAACGGAAGACTATCATCCCAAAGGAAAGAACGAGACCAAGTTAACTGATGTCCCTTTGGCAGGGAACCACATTCAAACAAGGTGATCCAAATTGGAGCATAACAACTAGAAAAAGGAAAAGGAGATCTCCAATCGGCGCAAAAGAATAAGAGGATAGCTGCAAACTAACAGCTTGGCGAATCCATCAAGATCCTTTGATCCTGAGGGATCACTATCTTAATAATCGTCTGCATTGTTGATATCGCCACTCGGCTGTTATAAGAAGGGGTAGCACTATTAGCTTGGGGGAGAGAGAACTATTGTTATTTTTATGAAATTTTTCTTGGTACTTGAACTTTGATCATGGACTCTCTTTGAAGAGGAGTTCATTGTAAATCTGTTTAATGTTTTAATATAAAAACTTGGTTGTTGTTCTATCATTGATTCTAGAGTAGCCTTAAGCAGTGAGTCCCTGGAGGCTAAGGGTCCGACCCTGGTGGATCACTTGCTCCTGTACCATATTTATGGTTTATGTGTGGTTTGATTTCTTCCATTTACTCTATTAGTAATCTGACGTGCTTTACTTTTTTACGTATCATCTCTGTTATATATACTTGACTAAATACTATTGTTATCTGCAACAGGAATGCTATGTTATCATTCTAACTTTGTATCACATTGTTGTTCCTTTTGACAATTGATATAACATTGTTGTTCCTTACAGATTTCCATTCGATTACAGATTACCTGCGATGTATGTTCCTAAATCAGTACTACTATATGATTTATTCTTAAATTGTGACTGTTGTTCATTCGAGATTGTCGTTCCATTGTGATTGCAATTGCTGATACTTTATAGCTATGATTCATGCTTATTGTATTGAAGCTCAGATTATTGTTCCCTTTACTGATTAAGTGTGTCTTGTGTTTAGCTTGGGTTGCTGTACATTCATAAGTTGCTATTCTATACTTTATTTCTGATAGTCTGCTGTTCCATTTCTATTTGTTATTTAATTCAAAGGCTATTACTTAATTCCTGTAGATTATAATTATTGCTGCATCCATTTTCGTAGGTTAAGGTTTTGCTATTCAATCCTGTTTATAAAGATAGTTACTGTTCCATTTCTTGTCATTTGAATATTATCATTGCTTTGGTGTGCAGAAGGTCTAAGACTATAGTGAACATTGACATATACTATCTAGTTCCCAATTTGATGATCCTTCCTTTGAGTGCCTTCTTGGTTACATCTGTTTATAGAGGGAAGAGTTACCGTTACTGTACCCTTGATTGATAAATTATTGTAGCTTTCCGAACGCATGATTTGAGTCCTAGGTTTCTTTTTACAAGTAGATTTCATTCCAATCATCTGTTTACTATTGTATTGAGAGAACTATACTACTAGCATTACTTTGACAAATGACCACCTCAAACTAAGTACACTCTTTGAAATAACAAATCTTTCCTGGATTGACAATTAATGTAGGGTAAATAGAGGTGAAAAAGACCCTTTTTACTGCTCGACAGTTGTCTATACTTGTTTTCATGGTTTTCTGCAGGGATAGCAATGGCGAGACCAGATTTTTCATATGAGTTGCATATTTATAGTCCATCCATGGAACAAAATCTTCGAGGAATCCAGGGGGAATCTAAAAGATTCGTTGAGCCCAAAATTCTCAACTTCTCAAAATTTGGATTTTGGACAGTTGATTCAGCACTACTCGATGCCACAAAGTTGATGGCAGCTTCAGATTTCTTATTCTCTCATTTCTTCTTCTAGTCACTTTTCCAAGTGCTAGTGTAGATGTCCACATTCATGTGCGAGCAGCGATCTTCATGAGATCAATGCCTTGAGTGCAGTGGTCTGAGCAGCTTTAGTAGTGAGACATCCACTTCTTTAGATGGCCCTTGGTTGTGAGGTATATGATGTGTTCATGTACTTCTTCTTTATATATTATGTTGTACAGATCCTTGATTGATGTTGATGCAGGATCTTGTTTATTACATGTTGTCATGATTCCCTGCTTCATGTTATGCAGAATCTTTCATATGATGTACTTTCTATCATAACTCTTCATGTTATGCTTTGAGATCCCTTGTTGTATGTTGCTGGGATACTCTTGTTGTCGTCATGCATGTGTTTTTCTTTGACATCCCTTTTGTGCCATGTTGGTGGGATGTGCACCATGCATGTTTTGTTTCATACTGATAGGAGTCTTTTGATTAAGATTTCTAGTTGTGGAACATCTCTTAGAGCCACTCCTGCATGAGGGCATTCTTCCTTGTATGATCAAGAAATCATCTCTGTGTACATCATCTTTATTGAAAATACATAATGTAGCAACCTACACCATCTTGACATCGGGGCCCGGAGACGTAGTCCCTCCTCGATGAACTCCGTTATCAACGGCTTTTGTTTTCATGTGCTAATGATTGTTATGTTCCTCTTCTTTACAGTTTGTAGTTGTTTTTGTTAATGTTCTTTTCAAATGCAATTTTAACACATCACAAAAGTAAAAGGTTTTGGAAGGGTCCTTCTTCACGCCCGGACCTGGATCAAGGAGAAAGGTGTCACATGATGAAAATCATAGTGCGTGAAGTGATTGTCATTGGATGTACTATTGGGAAAATGATAAACTGCATGAAAATCACCAAAAATAGAAGAAAGATCAGACAAGTTGGTCAAGATGCCAGACTCCCAGTTTGACATGAACAAATAATATTTTTGAACAATCTCACGATTGCTTTGAATGATGGAACCAAGTTCACTGTGCACTAGATATGATAGAACACCCACCTGCAACTAGTGAAAAACTATGCAGGCATCATGGTCATCACAAAAATGTAGAAAGGATGCTAGCACTGTGAATGTGTGAAGCTAGTTGGGGTGTGGTGAAATGAGAGTAACTTGATTCATGTGATAGGTTGTGTGCTTGTCATTGCGTAGGGAGATTGTTGGTGTAATGAGCAGGAAAATTTGACGTGAAAAATTCACAAGAATACCAAGGGTTGGATCACGAGAGAGAACACCCAATAAGCATGATTCTAGACAAAGATAGTCTTTGAGGTGATCAAATTCATAGTTCCATGATTGCATGAGAGACATACACTCCCAACCCTATTTGGATGTAAGAGAATTGCATGAAGATGTACACACTGCAACAAACTTGTCGATTCAGTCATTAGTGAAAATTTGAAATTTTGAAATATCACACTCAAAATAGTAAATATTTTTTAGACGGGGATCCACATTGAGTGCAACCATGCACATAGATGGATTGTTTGTCAGAAACCATATTAGATTCAGTTTGAGGGGCCTAACAGAGTCATGAGGTCCTGCAATAACCATCAACAAATGTTGAAGTGCCTTGACTCCCTAGCACGTCCCAGAAATTTCCAAAATTGAAAATTTGCATTTTGATATGTGAAGCAGATCACACATGCCTTGAGGATGGCTATTGTTGTTGATTTCAAACTTCTCTTAATATGGAAACCATCTCTGTCGCAGGCCTCATCAAATTTTCTAGCTTCAACAAGTTGACTTGATGAGTTGTCTTCATGCAAGACATAACATGATGATGGGTGGGGAGAGTCATGTGCGTTGAGACTGTTCTCATCATGAACAACCTCACTACTTGGTATTGATTGAGGAGATAACTCATTAGATGAAGAAGCAAGAGAACAAGGAATATCTCTGCCACATGTAGATGCGATGTGAAGGATAGGACACACATGTAAGTGAGGTGCAAAGGAAGTTTCGATATGGACATCTGATTTGACCGGTGCACATTCTAGAAATGAATTAGAGTGTACATGAGAGGAAAACAGATCACATGATGTGCTTGGGTGTTCATCACAACATACAGAAGCATGGGATTGATGACAACCCAAGGCTGGAGGTTGATCCAAAGAATTAATTGTGCATGAAGTTTCACTAAGATTAGCGGATTGATAATCGATCAAGAATCAAAGCTCAATGTCTTGATGTGAACCATGTTGAAACATATAAGAGGAATTAATTGTCTTCACCTTCCTGATCCTTAGCCTGTATAATGAGACTTCCTTGCACATGACCACAACTTGAGCCAAGATCTTGAGAATCAAGAGAATGCACATATCCAGCTTGTGAAGTAGATTGATCACACGAGTCATGGTACAAGGAGTCATGGCTTGTAGATAATGGAGGATAACAGAGACACAGATTAGCCTCAAGACTTGGGTTACAAATAGTGTTGTCCTCTTGCAGAATGGAGGAATGAATCTTCACCATAGGATTTCTGAGCCATTCCAGAATTTTCTCCATGGGAGGAGGAGATGACTGAGAAGATGGGTTGGGAGCATAATGTACAAATTTCACAGCTTTGTGACCACTACAAGGGGCACCCTCTGCACATATTTATTATATTTGTGACCACTATGAGGGGACACCTACTTTGAGATCAGAAAGGGAGGAGGAAAAGGAAAAAACGGGGTGCTGGGATCCTCCTTTGCAAACTGAGGGGTCTCATGATCTACAAGAGTCAAGGAAAAAGGGAAATCAGGAGGTTTACCATTTTGGGACACATGAACCAAGTGTTTCAACTCTTGGCTCATGAAGTCAAGGTCCAAAAAATGTTCAGGAATTTCATGACAAAGGTGAATAAAGGGGGTAGAAAAGTCCTCAACTTATTTGTCAAGGTTCATTCTCAAACGAGAGATTCTTTCATGGACTTCTTGGTGGTTATACTTATTGAAGGCTTGATGAAGCTCCCCGAGGAGAGTGAGAAGGGAATGGATGGAAGAAGGTGGAAGGGTATAACACCACTGATTAGCATGACCTTCATAGGTGAGGAAGAAAAGTAAGCAAACAAGCTCTTCACTATTGATTTCATGGGATTCATAGAAATGAAGAAAATCAGAAATATGCTAGGTTACAGACATTTTGTCCTTACCGTAAAACTTTAACAAGGACAAGAGATTGAGAATATCATTGGGGATTGATAGATGATTAGGGGAGAAATGAGAGAAATTCCCCGAGAGCACGAGTTGTGTATGATCCATTTGGTAAGAGATTCAAACCAGATGTAACAGGCTCAAGTTGTCATCTAGCCCTCCTTCTAGCGCTAGAAATCTTGATGGTCTTGGACCCACCAACATTAGGGGTGTCTCCTTGGAATGAAGTCCCAAATAGACCTCACAAAGTTTGGTGTAGGAATCACATCTAGTAAGATGGTACGACTGCCATTATCTTAAAGATATGCCTTAGCTCTTGCTTGTTATCATGTCAGAGTTGTTTGCTTTGTCTTTGAACAATGAGGTTCACATGCCTAGTGAGTGCTTAGTGTCGTTTGTGTCAAAGTTCTTTTGCTGCAGAGGGAGGGGGTGGAAGTGAGTCTCAAGTTGATAGAGAATAGTCTCAACTCTACTAGAGATGCACAACACAAAAATACATGCACAAATTTCGGTGAAGTAGTCCACACAGACGCGACAATCACAAGCACAAGGTGAATAGATAGAAAGTACAACACCTAGCGGAATAGTGCACATGAGTGCGAAGAGCATTATAACAAGTTTATAAGAATGAATTTGTCGAGTGTCAGGTGGGATAGCCCACACGGGCGAGATAGTGTTAACAACTGAAACAACACATTTCCAATAGCATATGTACTAAAAAACCAAAATAGTTCAAATATCTTAATATAGGTTAAAGCATCATGCAATACAAGCATCCAAAGAATAGTCTTATAAATGAATACAATACATGTGTGAAAACATGTTGGCTTGTTAACAAGCTTCTGAATTAAGCAACAGTTCCAAGACACATCTGTACACCATTACTTCACTAACCTGGATAGCAGGGAGTTGGAGCCACTGCTCGCTCCTCAAACAAAAGATTACAGACTCTCAAGGCTATGTGGGAGGAGCCAAGGTGAAAAGTATTTTGCATGTACAAATGAGGGGTATTTATAGCCAAGGGTAAAACTAGCCCTTGTGACTATTTGACTTCCCTCATAGCTATTTGAATTACATGACTCTTCGACTTTACATGAATCTTCAACTTTACATGACTCTTCAGATATACATGTGGGTCTCTTGGACTTCCACGTTACATTACATTGATTACAATAGTGTGGCCCATAGTAGTGATGTGGCGAAGATGACTCATGACATGACTTGACACAATAAAGATGGTGTGTTCATGCTGGTGGTGGTGTGCATGTCGAGCTGCAGTGCTACTGAGTGATGGATGTACTCTTGGTGTATCATAGCTTCACCTCCACACAGCAAGGCATGCAGAGTCTTCGATGGCCTTGGTTTTTGCTTGATGTTGCATGTGAACACCGCTCCTTTGCTTGTACTTTGGCATGCTCCATGTGTTTGTCCATTCACGAATAAATATCCTCGCATGCATTCCTTTTTCATCCATTTGTGAAACAATCTCCTCACATGCGCTCCTTGTCCATCTCATTCGTCATCATGTCATGTCTCATGCATGTACCTGTATCTAAAATCACTCATGATGAGATGACATAAAATCCATAAATCTCATAGTCTACCATGATGCATTGTCATTTGCTTTCGGATGCAAGTGACCAGGAGAGAGGACAAGGCTTTGAAATTGCATAAGGTAGATTTCAAGACGGGATGCGGGCTCCAGGTACTGTTCATGAAAATTTTATAGAGCTCACTGGGAGTCTGAGATGGGTAATCTGGATCGACAATGACTTTCCATGGGATCTGACTCAGCTAGAGGGTAGATCTGCGCAATTTTTTCAGGGAGATAGTGGAGGTAACAAGGGGAGACTAGCAGCAAAGATTGCGCAATTTCTTTGGGAAACTGGCAGCAGGCTGCAAGAGGCTTCTTGGAAAAATTATGCAATTTTTCTAGGGAGATGGTAGTGGGCTATGGGAGGCTACTAGAAAAAATTGCGCAATGCTGGGAGGATGGCTTGCTAGACATCCTTGCGCAGTTTCTGATTTGAGAGGGATGTTGGGTAGCTGGGAGATTGCTCATGAAAAATACACAGTTTTCCGGGTGAGCAGTAGGTCGACTAACTAGATCGCTAGCTGGAAAAACTGTGCAATTTTTTAGGGTAGTGCAGTGACAGACACAGGGCATCTATTTGTCTTGTTTGCACAGTTTATTGAGTCAGCGGAAGTGGGAATTCTTGACATCTTCTACACAATTTTTTGGAGGAGTGAGGTCCGGGGTCACTTCTCGGTCAAACTCTCTGGCTGACTAGCTGTAAGCTTGATTGATGTGCTCACAAGCAGTGTATATTGAAATGGATTGCTGGGAAACTTCTGCGCTATTTTGGGTGAAAGTCGGTCGAGTTTATTCCAAGATTTCATAGTGCATACTACCTAGAAGGTAGACTCAAGCTCTGTGCAATTCTGGGTAGCAGTACATGATGACTAAGAGTTGAAACCACACAATGCAACTTAACGGATGTCCGAATGTTGGAGGATGGTTCAATCGAGAGAGTTTCAAAAAAATGATCAAGTGTGTGAATTAGTGACTTTGTACATGCATGACCTTGTGAACACGCACTCAACATGACTTGATGACAAGACACCACGAACCATCAAGACAACATACACTTAGTGTGACTGACTGACAGTGTGAGTGACAAGCATGACACTTGTGATAGATCGTTGAATGACTGCGATGATGCTTGCGTGACAATGCATACAACTTTGTGTGTGAGTGTGATGAGTGTTTACATAGTGGACACAACTTGTACACATGAAGGTGTACCTTGTGCAAGGCTAGAACATGACTACAAGCATGACATTGTGACCAACATGCAAAAAGATGTCTGATGAACAGTCAAGCGAGGAGGGTGCAAAGACTCATCATGGGCTCACAAGATGAGGCCAAGTGCTTGCAAACATCAAGGAAAAACCTAAGGAAGGCATAAAAATTCGATGGAGGCCAAAATTTTGGAGGGTGTTGCAGCTGGTACAACAGGTGCATTGGTTTATTGTGATTTGGTTTAGCTAACATAGTATGCCTTGCATGAAAGAGATCATATGGCTAACAAGGTGGTAGACTACATAGAATATCCATGTGCATCAGATGGGTAGTGGGGTGCGGGACACTCTTCTGATTCCGTAGACACATTGAGAAGCCTAAAGGAAGAAATAAGGAGTTGTAAAGTAGACAATGGAGAGATGAACAAATCATAGGATGCAGAAGCATGGTTGCTTGGTATGAAGAAATTCTTCCGATTGCATGATTATTCAGAAAACATGAAAGCGAAGATAGCCACTTTCAGTCTCAAAGGTAAAATAGATATTTGGTTGGAAGACCTGAAGAATTTCAAAGGTATACATGAGGAATATTTGACTTCGCATGCATTTGAGAGGCTCTTCAAGAAGAAGTACTTGTCGAAGAGGTAATATGATGAAAAAGCTAAGGAGTTTTATGAGTTGTGGATGGGTTCTATGTTAGATTCTGAGCACACTAGCAGGTTTTTTGAGCTCTTGAGATATGTGCCTTACCTTGGGGAGGAGATGACAAGGTTCATATATTCATTAATGGACTTGTAGTTGCATACAGAGACCATAATGAGTTTGATGAGCCTAGATCATTGGAGGATGTCATCCGAAAGTTTAAGCATTTTCATGAGCAGTCGAAGCGCAAATTTGAGCCTAAGCATGACTTGAAAAGAAATGAAAAAGCTAAAGGAAAATGACCACCAAAGAGAGGAAGACCTAAGGATGCAAGTGAGAAATAAAATGCAACTCCTTACAAGTTATTCAATACAACTAAGAAGGGATGTAGAGAGAAGCAAGCTAGAGGCAGTGGTAGGGAAATGTTGTAGTGTTGGATATGTGGTAAGGATCATCGTAAAAGGGATTGTCCACAATATTAGAGTGGTGGTAGAACCTAGATATACACTGCTTAGGAGGCACATACAATTGGTGATGTTGGTCATAACATTCCTCAGATATATGCAACTATGGACAACAAGCGGGTAGATAATCAGGCACCGATCATTGAGATGGATGGTAAGTTTTGTGATCAAGTTGTTTATATTTTGTTTGATCCTAGATCTAAATATAGTTATATTAATCTTGACCTAGTGGATATGTGTCATTTGAGAAAATAATTTCATGCAAAATCTTGGTTGGTATAGTTGGCTACAGGCACAAAGAAGTGAGTTCACCATTGGGTGAGAGCTTGTGCATTTGAGTTAAATGGTATGCCTACAACAACACACTTAAATGCATTTCCATTGGGATCATGTAGTATGATTTTGGGTATGGATCGGTTATAAATTCACACAACCAAAGTAGATTTCTTCGAAAAGGCCATTGAGTGTGTGGATGATAGTAGGGAAAAAAGGACTTTGCAGGGAAAGAAGAAGCCTACACCAGTGAGGATGGTTACCATTATGTAGGCTAAGTGTAGTTGAAGAAAATTTTGTATGATGTTTGCAGTACACATTTCTAGTGACAAGGATAAGGAGGTTGAGGATGAAGATGTGTTAAGCATGTACCAAGTTTTGTAGAAGTTTCGTAATGTATTCCCTGAGGACATTATAGAGTTTCCACCTCATAGGGAGGTATACTTTTCTATTGAGTTGGTTCTAGGGTAGCTCTAGCATCAAAAGCACCTTACAGGATGAGCACACCTAAGTTGGTTGAGTTAAAGTTGCAGTTGAAGGAAATGTTGGAAAAGGGGAACACTAGGCCAAGTGTATTGCTTTGGGGTGTGCCAGTGTTGTTTGTGAAGAAGAAGTATGGTACTCTTAGATTGTGCATTGACTACAGGTAGCTGAATAAGGTAACGATTAAGAACATGTACCCTTTGCTGAGGATTGATGATTTATTTGATCAGTTGAAGGGAGCAACAATATCCACTAAGATCAACTTGAGATCGGGATACCATCAAGTACACAACAAGGAAGAGGATATGTTCAAGACTACGTTCAGGACCAAGTATGAGAATTATGAGTTTGTTGTTGTTCCTTTTGGTTTGATTATTGCTCTAGCTACATTCATGTGTTTGATGAATAATGTGTTGCATCCTTATTTAGATAAGTTTGTTATTGTATTCATTGATGACATATTGGTATATTCTAAGAATGAGGAAGAACATGCCAAGCATTTAGCAATAGTGTTGAGATTTCTAAGAGAGAATTAGTTGTGTGCTAAACTTAGCAAGTAAAACTTCTTTAGACTGAGGTACATTACTTGGGGAATGTTGTCTCCAAGGAAGACATAGCAGTGGAACCATAAAAGATAAGAGTTATCATGGAGTTTGCAACTCCTAAGAATGTGGATGAGGTGAGATCATTTATGGGATTGGAAGGTTTCTACAAGAGGTTCATCAGGAACTTCTCACACATTGAAAATCCTATCACATCATTGAAGTGGAAAGGTAAGAAGTTTGAATGGACAGAACACTATGAGGCTAGTTCATAGTAGCTTAAGTAGTTGTTGACACATGCACCCGTGCTAAAGGTTGCAAACCTAGACAAGGAGTTTGTAGTGTGTACAAATTCTTGCAAGAGAGGAATTAGTGGATTTCTCATGCAATAAGCACATGTAGTGTTCTATGAGTCACGAAAATTGAATGAGAACAAGCAGAACTATCCTATTGGGACAGGGTCCCCTAGAGTCAATTTTGGGGTAGAAAGCCCAAATTTTGTATTAAAAAATGTAAATTCTCTGCAATTTATGGTCGTAGAGCGCATAGATGTAAAGTGTCATAAAGGGTTTTTGCCCTTCTTTTATGTAAGTTGTGTCGCCTTTAGAAGATCCACCCATGGTTTGTGGACCATGGTTTGTGGACCATGGGATTTTTATAAAAAAGAGAGTCTTAGAAGAGTCTAAGGTAGAGATTTGGGGTGATTGATAATGCATGTAATGGGCCAGCAGTGAAAAGAACGAAGAGTCTTAGAATAAAATAAAGGCTCTGCAGTTGTGTGTGCAGAGGCCTAGGGTAGAAGTTCGTAGCTGAGTGCGCGAACCCCTGCAGCTGAGTGCATAGGGTAGTTAGAGTTTGTAAGAAGATCTAAAGTACTAATAAAGAGGATTACTTTGGAATTATCTGTGTTTTGATCCATTTACTTCTGTTATGAATAAATATGGTTATGTTATGCTGAACAATTCATGATTTAATGCTATATTGATGCGTGAATCTATATGTTTTACTTTGTTATCTCTACGCAAGTAATAATATTTGTTTATGCGAAGAACATATTAATGCATATTGAAGTTATCAGATACTTAAGCCGATCTGGATAAATACAGATGTAAGAGTAATTACAGAAGCGTGTAAGTGGTTAATTCACCTGGTTAGTGTCTGCAAATGACAGTTATAGACCTTCGCAAAGGTCTAGAGGCCTATTAAGAGAAGTATATCAATAAGCCCTAAAAGGCTTATTGATTGGTGCGAAGGCAGAGATAGGGCATAAAACGACATCACTACCATCTCTGGGTGTGGAAACTTGGTTCC
Organism: Pinus taeda; assembly: GCA_000404065.3. Lineage (NCBI taxonomy): Eukaryota > Viridiplantae > Streptophyta > Pinopsida > Pinales > Pinaceae > Pinus > Pinus taeda. The sequence goes on from APFE030384033.1 coordinate 29,133, forward strand.
AACATCCCCCCATACTGCTTCAGGTGAGACTTCCATCTGCATTCCATGGATTGATTCTGAAAGGGCTGGTAGTGTAGGGATTTGTTTGGCTAAATTAACGTTGAACCTAGGTCAAGGCCTGCTAAGCCAACAAATGGTTCCATTGCTAGGACCAGGATCTGCATAAAGAGATGTGTGATGTTGCATCACCAGAATCCGACTAAGAAGGAAATTGAAGATTAGATGGCTAGAAAGATCCATGAATTCATAGCACAAGAAAATAGAAATCCACGATTGGCGAAAGAATAGTGGTTGGATAGATATATGCACACAAAGATACATGAAACCTTGTTTTGTTTCTTCTTGGTAGAATTATATGAGTGGATCGCTAAATTGTCAGACGGCCAAGGAAGGTAGAGGCTTGATGGTCCAATAGTGTGGACCTCAGAGTTAGTGTGGAGATTGGAAGCCTTTGAAGATAAGATCACACGTGATGTCGATCACTGGCTTGATTGTATCATAGGAGGATTCATGACAGAGTTCTTGGTCTATACTTTAATCAATTACAGCGAAGCAGAGCACCGCTTCTTCAAGGGACTGCAAGGTAAGTATTGAAGGTCTTTAAATACTTGGATTAAGATGCTCTTGTGTGAAAAGCGGGTTAGATAGTTACCTTTATGTTTTGAGCTATGCAAAGTGGAAACATATTCAGGGATAGGGGGAGAACATGCCCTGAATATAGCCCACTGATCGAACCTCCTTTGAGTGATGATGAAGAAACAACAAAAGCTTCACCATAGAGCGGTGTTTAGTTAATAAGGCGAAGGTTCCCATGAATACCCCATCCACCCACTACCCCTCAGCACTCACCTCCATAGCATACACCTTTACCCACACAGCCACCACCTCCACCACCATTCAATATGGCGAATGTAGTAAAGTTGCTTGTTTTCAAGGGTTCAGGAAATGAGGACCTAGACCAATTTTGGTTCGTTACGAAGTCCATATGGGAATCTCAGGGTATAACGGATGATCAAATGAATAAGGAAACGATTTTCATTGCCTTATAGGAATGCGCATTGAAATGGTATATTAAGTACTGCACTGATAACCCGATGGCTTCATTAGTAGATATTCAAACTATGCTGAATAAGGAATTCAGTAGGCCTAATAACTCTGAAGCACAATCGATTGTGGGATTCAAGGAGACCCTGATGAAGCCTAGCAAGACATATTGAAATGAATGATCCACGAAGCTAACATGAATCTTACATATGGGGAGCACCATGAATTGTTTGTGGCTTCACTCTTGCCTCATCTAAGGGTTGCTTTATCACAACAAAAGATTGGGACCCAAGCGGAAGCCCTGGAGATTGTGATGATATTGCATGAGACACCAATGCAAGATGCTAATTTGGGAGTTCAACATATTTACGCATGATTGAAGAACCTTTGCCTAGAGTTTCAAAGTCTAAAGAAGGATAGAGCAGTTTGGCCATAGGTGCATGAAGAAGTTTGGTTCCGGAAATGCAAAACCTGGGGGCATGACAAAGATCACAGTCTAGTCTTCGCAAATTATGTTGCAACAGGAGGGCTGATGCCTTTAAGGAAGGAAACTCAAGAAGGACAAGTAAAGGGCTCGTGCTATGGTGTGCTATCTGTCAGGTAGCTAGAAAATGTGACAGACAATTTTCACCTGTTGTAGAAATTTGTACAAACACCGCAACAACTCTTTTGCAACTTTTGTTAATCGTTGGGTCATGATGAATGTAACTACCATAGCTATGAGCTAATGATGGATAGAATTCCTACATATAGAGAGCAGGAAGAAACTCGGCTTGTGGATCGAGGCACTGGGGGAGCACAAGGAGGATATTAGGGGCGTAGACAAGGCCAAGGTGGAGGAGGACCTAGTAGAGTTTGGGGACAGGTGATTTGCTACAACTATGGGGGACCAGGACACAATGCATGAGAATGCATGAACCAAATGCACCTGTCATGCAGATACTGCACTCAGTTTGACCACACGATAAAATACTGCCTTATATTACTAGCTAAGATACACGAAAAAGGGGCACAACCTCCATAGCCTACCCAGAATCTGCAGATGATGAGGGATGAACCCCGCGAAGAGAATCTCAATGTGAACATCCTGTTGTGAAGTGGAATGAAAATTGGCAAAGACAAGGGAAAGTAGCCTGAGGAAGGCAAATGGGTCTGCAAAGCTCTAGAAAAGGAGGTCAGGTTTGATCTGGAGCGTGCGATGAAAACATTTATGGAAGCAAAGAAAATCTTCACTAAGGATTCTACCTCAGGATGTCAGGTTAAGCAGTCTATAGAAATGGACCCATCCATGCTTACTACATTTTTGGTGACCTGTATGAAGCTTCTTCAAGATAACAAGGTCATAAGGGGATTATAGGAGTTGATCAATAAATGTACTGGTAATACTCTTGATAGACCACGTGTGGTCAGGAAAATTGGTAAGCATAAGGCAAGAATAGGGCGTGAGATGAGACTCACTACGTGTTAGAAAATTATATATTATAGAGCAATGGAACACATAGAATATTGCAAAAATATAAACACAAAAACACATAAAACCATAGAGACACAAATATATGTGGTTCACTCAATTTGGGCTACGTCCACCTCAAACATCCAATCCTTCCCTTCTATTATCTAGCAAAATGAAGGGACACAACTTACAACAAATCCGCTGTAATATCCTCTGTTTTGTCTCACAATCTCACCTCTCCGTTTCTCGCTCAGAGAATACATGTATATATCGTAGCTTTAATACAAAACCCTCACACAAAGAGAGGGGTTGCCTTCTAGGGCAAAAAAAGCCTAAACTAAACATAAGTTCTACAGTCAGATCATTTGCCTAATGAATGGTCCAGATTGACTAGAAATTACTATACTTTTACAAGGCAATTTTACATCTGTTTTTAGCTTCGGGGGTGCTGCCCCCGAACCCTTGTTGGGGGGACTGCTATCACCCAAGAAACTCTCCTAGGTTGTATATCGGAGATGCTCGGGAACATTACAAACTCAACAAAATGTTGGAAATGGATGAATGGAAGGAATGATGCATATTCAAGCCAGATAACCACTTCTACTATGCTTAACTCCAGACATGGGTGAAAACCTCCAGACTACAAGGCTTTAGACCACCAATTACTCACATTTTTAAGGAATAGGTGAACGTGGAGAATACTGACCACACCAGCAGATGCACAAAACCATGTGATGGCCGGCTGCAACCAGTAAAAGGTCTGCAAATCTATTTCCTAATGCACAGACAGGATGACAACTCTCTCGCATTAAAATAACAGAAACTTGCGTAACGCATTCAATGATACATACTAGATTCTAACATAGAGGTGGGATGACAGCCCCTCATATGCTAAATATCAAGAGTACATGAAAAATGCATAACAAGAACAGCCTAGAATAGAGAAGAAGTGGAAAGTGAGAAATTAACAGCAAAAGAAGCTTGTATTAGTTGGAAATGAAGACCAGACACTGCAAGTATCATAGTAGTTACAGTCTCCAGAAGTCAAACTTTACATCAAAACCCAAACCATCAACCCATCCCCTTGATTAGATCTGTTTTCTGGGTAAATATAGAGTTTGATTACAAAGATATTTTGTTGTTCTATGCGTGGAGGGGTCATAATGGACCACCAACCGCTTTAACTCTTTGATGGAGTCTCTGCTACAATCTGCTTGCTTTAATGAATGAATTTGACGTTCTCTAGTGCTCTTTTTTCCTTCTCAAGCAGGTGGAGTGTCATATGGAACGAGTTCCATAACTGATAAATGTGTTTATTTGCTCGAGGCTGGTCCTTTCCTTGCTCAACCATCCTGTTTATTGAATGCGGTGGTTGAAGATGAAATGCTCCAGGTACGAGCGAACCAGTTACCTTCGTCCTTCAGGAGCATGTAATGATCGGGGCAAGAGGAGGGATATCAGCCATTGGATTGCGTGGATCGACAGTGGGGATCGTTTTGCAGAAGGTATTAGGAGATATGGGATCGGGATGAATGAGGGCCCTTGGATCTCATATGGTCAGATCCAACGATGATCGGGGGCGGAAGCTGCACAGAGTTTATCGAGCGGGGAGAGCAGGGTTAAGCGGTAAGTGGTAATTCTTGCACCGCTTTCAAAGGTTAGGTGGTAATCGTACGCAGCCTAGCGATTAAAATAAGCGCATGACACGTGGCGGATGGGACAGGGGGAAAACTGATATCCCCGAGAGTTAACGAGCGGGCGGTTCACGAGATGGAGAGGAGCGAACATCATTGGATTATGAGGCAGACGATCGAACGACGGGGGAAATAAATGGGGTTTAACGCGTGGAGGAAAAAGGCTGTGGTGGTGGGGACCATTGGATCGGGATGATCAACGGCTATGAACAAAGAACGATGATCAGTTGCGGAAGCGCGGGGTCGCATGAACATGGTTCTTTAGGGGCTTAAGTTTTGCACTCAAGGCTTGGAGAAGTAGAGGCGTATGTAGAGTTTGGAGAAAAAACAGAGGCAACTGGGTGACAGGTAATAAGCGGGGTGAAGGAGAAGGAGGACGATAACCATTGCAGACTTCTTCTGAGTAAGAAACCAAGGACCGAGCTTACTTCCACTCTTTGAAAATCAACAACATGTAGCAGAGCTAACAGGGACAAGTCCCCTCCACATGGAGGGGTGTACAAAATTCCTGGGGTATACATCGGGTTGAAACAAAGACCTCTAAATAATCATGCTTCACACCCAACACTGCATAAATAGGAGAATATGAAATGGAACAAGTTATTATAGATCTAGAGTCTGATGCAAATGTTTTTCCTAAATAGATGTGGGAGAGAATGGGGAGAAATACAATGCAGTGGTCTCCTATTCAATTGAGGATGGCGAATCAACAAAATATTATCCACATGGGAAGATTACAGGGAGTGACAGTCGATATCGAAGGCACGAGTGCATTGGCCAATTTTGAAGTGATAGAGATTGTGGATGACAACAATCCCTACCTTGCGCTCCTTGGGATCGACTAAATATCGACATGAATGGGGTGATCAATTTGAAGAAGCAAACAATGTCATTTGAAAGAAAAATTCTCCATGTAGTATTATCGTTGGACTTTACAGATGGGCCGCGTTACATTGAACCAGTTTGCGATTACAAAAGTGATAATGATTTGGACTAGATTTATAAGATAACAATGCAAGATAAATATTGGGTGAATTTGATAGTTGATGGATGCATTGCATGGGACCACGACAACTCCTGCACATAAGATTCAGATGAGGAATTGAAACATTAGCAGAATAGATTGCACAAAGTGTCTATGCTACGATGTAACATGATGACCAAATCACTACGCTACGTATCATCGAAGGTAAGAAGTTTTCCTTATTATGATGGTTTAACTAGCGTTGATAAGTTTTTTGATACATTTGAAAGGGAAGTGCCAAAGAAGCATCGCTTCCAAGCCTTGGACTTGGTGTTGTGTGCTACGCCTGTAAGATGGTGGGGTACGCATAAAGATAACTTCGATGGATGGTGTGAATATAGGGGAATGATGAGGGTGCTGTTTGGATGCTTAAAAGTATGAGTGACAGAGAAATATGATGGAAGGAGTGATCTGCGTGATTACTTAGCCAAATGGACCGATGCTTATGGAGAAGAATGACAACCGAAATGGGTGCATATGTTCTGTCACACCTTGGATGTAATACCTATGAATTGGTACTTGGAGATAGAGCTCTTCCATGGCACAAATGAATGGGATATTTTGAGATAGGGCTTCTTAATGACATTCAACTTTGAAGATGGATTTGAATGCATTTATAAAGCGCTGCAGGAGGTCAAAGCAACGATCTTCAGAATATCGTAGGATCCTTGGATTTGATTCAACCATATTGGACCACCCAGCTGTGCCACGCACTGGAGTGATACAACGTGACTACTAAAGAGGAAGTTGAGGATCCGAGGAACATTAATATCTTGAAAAAGGAGGGACACTGCGAAGTTGACGGAACGTAGATAGAAAACCTAGATATCACCGTGCTGTTGAAAACAAGACAAGTAAACATTGGGACATAGGTAGAGCTAAAGTTTGTGAAGATAAGGGACTACTGGGATGATTCTATGGTGGATAAGGTTGCTGAGTTTCTTCGTGAATACCAGGACTTGTTCCCTACGAAGTTCTCATAATTAAAGGGGATAATAGGGAATCTAGGAGTTATGAAAATTAAGTCGAAACCAGATGCGAAGCCGATCAAGTAAAGGCATTACTGCCTCAATCAAAATTATAAATAAAAGGTCCGCTTAGAGTTGGATAAAATGCTTGTAGTAGGTATCATTGAACCAACGGAAGAATTTGATTGGGTGAGGCCAATAGTAGTTAAGGAAAAGAAGAAAAAGGATGAGATAAGGATATGTGTAGATCTCAGGAAGCTAAATGACACTTGCATGCATGATCCTTTTCTGACTCCATTCATTGAGGAAGTGTTGGATAATGTAGGAGGACATGAGGAATATTCGTTCATTGACGGGTTCTTAGGGTATTATCAGATCAAGATCACGTCGGAGGATAGAAGTAAGAAGACATTCGAAACCAAATGGGGATGCTTTCAGTATACTATAATGACTTTTGGATTGAAGAATGTGCCGATGATATTTTCACGCGTAGTCATCACGATGTTCAAGGACTTCATTCACACATTTCTGGAGGTATAATTTGACGATTAGACAGTGTTTGGGCTGGTGAAGCTCCATGTAGATAGCCTATTTTTGATACTGGATACATGACAGAGGTATTAGATCACACTCAATTTGAAGAAATGTATTTTCTGTGTTCATTTCAGAATCTTGTTGGGCCATGTGGTATGCAAACAAGGATTAATGGTGGACCCAACTAAGATAGAATTGATAATTAATTTAGAGGCACTAAGAAGTGTGAAACAATTGTGTGCAACATTGGGGCATACGAGGTACTATAGGAAGTTCATCAAGAGTTATGCCCAGATTACTGTGCCCATGGAGAAGCTTCTAAAGAAGGATGCTACATTTTGGTGGAATGAGGGAATGTCAACAGAGCCTAGATGTGTTAAAGGAAAAGATGGTCACTGTGACAATCCTAGTATTCCCGGATTGGAAGAAGGAATTTCATGTGCATGTGGATGCGTCATGTATTGCGCTCGAAGAAGTACTGACACAGGCTGGTGAGGGAGAGTTGGATCACCCTATAGCGTTTGCAAGTAAGAAGTTGTTTAAAGCTGAGAACTATTCAATGATAGAGCACGAAGGTTTGGCTATGGTGTATGCGCTCCAGAAGTTTAGACACTACTTGGTAGGTGGACACTTTAAGATGTATACAAACCATTCTACATTGAAGTACCTGGTTAACAAGCTTGTGTTGGGGTGGAAGATATGCAGATGGCTGCTGTTGTTCCAGGAATATGATTTTGAAGTCATTGTGAAGCCTCGATGATTGAATGCAGGACTAGATCATCTCTCACAGATTGAAACAAGAGAGGAGCCTACTAGTTTGGAGGAAGGACTACCTGATGCACTACTATTTGTGGTGCACTTAGCTGACAATCACTTTGTAGATATAATACACTTCCTAATGATGGGAACGACTCTAGAAGGTTATACTAGTCAATAAAAGAAGGAGTTGGTGGTGTGCACGATGGAATTTTCTGCCATTACAAGGCATTTGTATAAAATGGGTTTAGATGAAATTCTATGACATTATGTGCTTGAGTTTGAATAGAACAACATCCTCGCTAAAGTTCATGAAGGAGCTGCAGGAGGAAACTATGCAAGAAAAGCAACATCGCAGAAGATCTTGCACGCTGGGTTGTGGTGGCCAACACTGCATAAGGATTCCAATTCTTATTGTAGGGAATGAGATGCATGTCAAAGGATGGGTAGGCCACTGTGAAGGGATGAGATGCCTCTAAATCCGCAAGTGTCGTTACAACTATTTAAGAAGTGGGCAATTGATTTTGTAGGACCGATTTAGCCTCCAGGAAAGAGGATGGGTGTGTGGTGTATCATCATTGCGACGAAGTATCTGAACAGATGGGCAGAGGCATAACATGTGTTGGGCAATTTATTGTGCTTAAATTGCTGCATTAAATTATCGACCAGGGAAACTCGTAAGCTTTTGATGATGCCAACACTATATGTGTAGGAGTAGGCGACTAATTCTATGTCTAATGAAATTATTTACGGTTCAATATAATACGCAAGGGAAGAGGCTCCTAACTAAGGAGATCCTGGTTGTCCTTCCCTACAGTATCATAGAGAAACCATAAAACTAGAAACTTGAAATGTAAACAAGGGAATGAACTTTAGTTGTTGTTTAGATTCAAAGAGAGAAAGACTAACTTAGTCTCTTGATTGTCCTCTCTTGTACTAATCTAGACTAAACTAAAATTCATCCATAAGCGTAAACTAAATGAAATAACTTGAAACATAAAAGCAAAAAGATGAATTCAAATTATCATACAAATCAGGTAGAGAAAGAGAGCCTAACTTAGACTCTTGGTTATCCTCTCATGTACTAATAAGATTCTAATTTGAAATTCATTCATCAATCAAATCCTCAAACATAAAAAATCTAAGCAATTAAATAAAGTAAGATCTAATATGAAATAACAAGTTCCTTTGCTCCTTCTAGAGTGAGCTCAATTCTCCTAGGAACAAAGTGACAAGCCATTCCATATACTACATTAAGGTAACTTCTATCTAAAACTAAATAATGGAAAACTATTTCTAAAACTACATAATGAAAATATATGTCAAATGAAGCTTTATTCCATCATAAATTGGATACAATGCTCTAAGAGTCCTCCTTTTGGAATGGAGGAGGTACTCCTATTTATACAAAGACTATGATAACAACCTCATAAATGTAAACCCACTATTCTCTCTTTTGACCCACATATTTCTCAACCAATGGTGACACATAACCCTATCCTCCACGATCTCCTCCATGAGGTCCGTGATCTTCTCCATGAGGTTCATGATCTTGTCAAATTCGAATTTGAGCATAGAGTGCCACATAAGGATGCCTTGGAAGCTTCCTTTGTACCTACACATGTCAACAAACTCATTCTAATTGTTAGGTATAAGTGTAAGCATATTATTTTCTAAGTTTTAGCCATAAATCCACTTAAAAATGTTAAGAATTAATAAACTTTGGAAAAGCATAGTTATGACCCAATAATGAGGTAAATGTAATGATGTGAAGGTGGAATGGAGGTGACATGAAGGCAGAATGTGAAGATATTGGTGAATAATGGAGTGAAAAGAAGGACTATTTTGAAGCCCAACATACCCCCAAACTGAAGATATTGCATGTCCTCATGCAATCTATTACATTAATTTTTGGTACTTGAGCTTTGGCTTAAACTCTGCATGATATTAGTTACTTAGCTTTTGCAATGCGTTATTTTGATGAACTACAACTTGGTTGGTTCTTGTGTTTCAACCATATTTTGTTTGTCGCGTTCAATGTATGATCCTTGCATATTGATAATGTGATTTTTATTGCAGAGTATTTTTGTTGGAATGCATCATGGTTGGTTCTTGTGTAACAACCATGATTGTTTTGGCATCCAATCAACTTTTAAATACTTCTGACAAAGCCATTTGTATGCTCATGTAATAGTGAATATATGTTGAAGGTAAGTGGGTTTTAGAATGTGATATGTGAATGTGGATGTGACAAAGCATGTATGTAAATGTATCCTTCCCCTTAAACGGATGGTTTGGGCAATTGTGTGAAATGGGGAAAGGAAGGGGAAAAGAAGTGAAGTTTTTCCAAAACTCATTATTCTAACTTTTCAAGGAATTTAATGGTTAAAAGTTAGAAAATATCATACCTTAACTTACCCTTCCAAAAATAGTTGAGAGTCGTGCACGTGCAGCTGCAAAAACTGGTGTTCGTAGTCTTCTTTACTTGGTTGGGAAAATGGTGGATGAAATCAAGAATAGTGAATTTTTTATTGTTGCCGCATCTGCTGTTGAATCTGTTGTTGGATCGTCTGCTGAATGTTCGGAATCTGCTGCTAAATGCGGCTGAAAATGTATAAGGCTTGGAAGGTATACAAAATATAGAAGTTACATTTCTCTCCCAGCCTTACTTATTGACTTGTCCTCAAGTCAATAAAATGAAATGACAAACTGAAAAATGATGAAAGGAATTCATCTTCATCTGCTACAATTTTTGGGTCTTCAAGTCTTCAACACTCGATGGTACAATTCTTTCCATGTGAATAAATGTGTCGATGTCGAACATGGAAAGAATTCATTGGATTACCGACCATTGATGAATGTCGTTAACCAATGCGAGGCAAACTCACCATTAATGTCAATGAGTGCCAAGGTACATAAGTACATCTTGCGAAGTGCGAATAGATGAGCCGATGTCGAGCCACTTGCAAGATCCAACGATCAAGGGACATTGGTGTATTCCCATGATTGCTGGCGAGAGAGCCTATCATTAAGGCATACAAGCCTCAAGGTACTAATAATGACTCTAGTCTTTATCCCAGATAAGGTGCTGAGGTTGATGGGTCAAGACTTGTTAGAAGGGAGGCCTTAAGGAATCTTCCATCATCTAACACAAGTATGAAATAATGATTTTGAAGGACCAAAGATGAAAAATTTGCATTGAAGCAGGGTTTATTTGGAAGAAAAGGAAAATGGGGTGACTCAGCTTTGTAAGGGAGCTGAATGACTTTATTCATGGGCTACATGTTAGTGAAAGAGACAGGAAAATGACTGTGAAGGAAAATGAACAATGGATCAAGGTTTTATTTGTGAAAAGGAAAATGGGATGGAAAATTTATTGACTAAAGAAGTGGGAATGCAATAAAGTTTTTATTTACTAAAAAGGAATAGAAATATAATGGCGAATGTAAAGGTGAATGAGGCGAATGTTTATTAACTGAAGAAGCAGACTAGCATCTGAAAGGCTTGCATTGAGGACTCATTGGGATTTACAATTTTACAAAAGGGAGAAAATAATGGTTGTAATGAATATGGACCTATTCACATGATTCATCATAAAATTGAGCTGTTGGAAGTCCAATTGTCGACAAATTAGACTCCTTGAATGATCATCTGATTAACGCAAACCTGCAAAAACTTGGCATTCACAAAACATAAATATATCCAAGAAAAAGTGATCAATTTCTACTTGGTTGTTTATGCAAAAATTAAACACCAATGAAACAGATTTAAATAAAATCAAATGTGTAAGTTAGCCCAATTGCATGATTTTTACAAATCCATTTTCAAATATGATTTAGTATAGTTAATTCCCTTCTTTTGTAAATAAATTTCAATTTTGTTGTAATTATGCAAATCCCAAACACAGTCGAAATTGTTTCATGATTTGTGTCGAGGATATCGAATTTCACATGTTGTCCTTGATCTTGTATTTGCCAAAAACTGCATTATTTAAAAATTGCAAGATGTTTAATACAGATCCGTTAGATAAAAATAAAAATAAAAATAAGCTCAGAAAAAAACTAATTGTTACTCCTTATCGAAAGTTTCACCGTGCTTTGCCCATATTCCATAATATCACCAACCCACAATGTTACACATGAACAAATATCAAATGCTTGAATGGAGCGCACATACAAAGTCAATGCATATGCATAAGACGTATGAATCAATTTACATTTAATATGAACCATTGTACGAAAGTGATTGTAAAACCAAAATTTCAACCTGCAATAAAGTGACCATGAAAGAAGTTACCAATGGTATCATGTCATTTTCGACCTTCAAAGACTTGTCAACGCACCAAAGAGAATGCATGAGCATATCATGTCAGAGAGAGTTTGCGAGTAGAAAATGGCTTCACTGCATGAAATGGCTTCACTCTTTCTGATGTTCTTAAAAACACAATTGAATTTCATGCTTGTTTAATTTCTGTCTCACTAAAAGTCTGCTCTCTCGATAAAAATGAAACGTTCTCCCTGTGTATGTCATTCATTCACTGTTTATAGAAAAAGAAATAGAAATTGAACTCTGATTTTTTTTATATATATATAAAACAAAATCATGCCATCTTCTCCTTCCGATTTTCGATTTCCCAAATCATATGTTAAACTGAAGTTATTTCCGAATTCATTATTGGTGCAATCAGGCCCACTGTTTGTGCAATTAAAATCACTGTGTATTCAACACTCTGTTTTATTAACAAACTTGGCGATTTCATGGAGGATTGAAATCGATTACCTGATGAAGTGCTGCGATTCCTTTCCATTATTTTCCATTGCTCTCATTTTTCATATGCCGAGTGGGAGAACTCAACACGTTTATTACCGTGGCATGGTGAGGTGTGACTGTTTGATTAGCGCATACAGCTCCCATAGTTTATGTCAACCATATGCCGAGAATTATATATGTCCAAAGTTTTGTTGCCGTAGTCTTCAGATGTGTGTCACGGTGGCATGATGAGTTTGCAGTCCATTCGGTGGGAAGTGACCGTCAGAGTCAAACAACGCGAGATGGCATGGAGCAGGTCAATACCACTGACGATGCATTAGTTGGCTGGAAAAATCGCTGACGTTCTTTCATCATAATCATCAGATCATCAAATCACTCTGCACAAATCACTCTCAATAGATATCGGAAATTATTCTACCAAATCTGCAGATTATCACTCTCTTCCCCAACAGCTGCACTCAAGCATCCTGTGAGGAGAGAAGTGGCAACATCACCATCGCAAAAGGTGGCGTGGAAATCACAAGACGGATTTTATGGAAGAAGAAATATCCTGAGCGATTTTCTGCAATATTTTAGCCTCTTTACTGTTTAATTTCACGTAGAAATTGCTTAGTCAACAAACAAGATATCATACGCAACATTCACGTTGTCAATGTTCCTTGGTAATTGCGCGGCTGCGGATTTGCTGGCATTTCCAGCTCCTTCTTGAGTTTTGTAAATAGAAATTTTCTATTAAAAAAAATAATAATCCAACGCCCACCTCAATGCATGAAGCCCTTTAGCACTTCATTAAAGACTGCCTTTGACTGAATAGGGCGACGTGGTAGACAGCTAGGCAATTAATGAATTGTCACGTAGCTCGATTTCTTATCGCTCAACATATTGATAAATAGCGAGGGCCTCCGCCTAAAAAATTGAAAGAACCAACTGTTATGTCAACAACGTGTTTGCTCATTAGTCTTATACCGAGAATTTTATTCAATTAAAACTATTCCACCCGATTTCCGGCTAACAAAATGGATTTGCCAACTAATATGCCCCACGCGGCTGCTACAATACATCACACAGAAAATTTATGTAATTGTTTTGATCTGCCGATTCTATTAAGCAAACCACACCAAAAATTGGAAATGCCAAATTCATTTTTTATTTGAAGGCCTGTTTTTTTATTTTATTTGCGGGGTTCATTTTTATTGCAGGATTTCAAGTTGAGCCGAAGCTTGAGCAATTAAAATGTCAAATTCGATCACCATATTGCATCATACAAGATTCATGTTTCATTTAATCGTTTGCTGATTTTTTTTATGGAATGGGAATTTGTTTATAGCTTGCTTTGCGTTCGGGAGTTCGACGAAATATTATTCCGTGCCAAAAATAAAAAATCAAATTTAGTTGCAGGTCGCCAAAGCTCCAACAAATTCAATCGCTACCTCAACCCACAGACTTTTCGTTCTACAAATTTGTGGCGATTAGCACAACCAAATTTATCAGGTTTTTATTTTCGTTTGATTGTAGGGTTAATTAAGGCAGAAAACAAGACTTGCAGACTCGTCATTTCTGATTTATTAATTCTCCAGCGTTTGACCTTCATTTTGTGCAATGCATTTTCTCGGGCCTCTTAGGTTTTGTTTTGTGCTTAGTTGAGTTAATTTTTTCATGCATTTATTTTCTTCCAAACGCCGAAAACAACCATTAGTTTGTCGTCTTATTAATTATATGAAATGGTTTTGTTTTTAATGTTTTATATGTTTTTGTTTGGTGTTTTTTTTAATGTTTTTTCTTTATTTCTTTTCTTTGATTTTTTTTTATATATATGACTTTTTTTTTGTTTTGTTTTTATTTTGTAATTTGTTTTTAATGTTTTGCATTTTTTATAGTTTGTATTTTATTATTTTATTTTTTAATGTTTTATTTTTAGGTTTCATATAAAAGAAATCCAAAATCAGTTATTTAACAAATAAGTTGGAGATCATTTTTTTACAATCAATAGCAATTTTAGATTTCCTACTTATTTATCTAGATCTAAAATTTTAAGGCTAACTTATTCAATTTCCTTTTCTGATCTTCCAGGTCGCAACAAGGCATAGGAAGAGAGCATACTTCGGAGTTTTTTCAATTCTTTATACAATTGAAATTTTGAATTCGAAAAACATAGTAAGAATTGATCTCAAACCTCAAATTTTAGTGTTCTGAACTCCACTTGTTTTCCTTCTCACAAATATCCCTTTAATTGTAGATTCCTGCCAATGGTTAGTGAATGAGGTGGCTCTTACTGCACCACCAAGAAATAAATGAAATCGAATTTTAAAATCAAAAGCTTAAAAAAAAACTTTCCAAGCTTCGTTTTATTTTCCTATTCTATCCTACTCCCTTTTGAGAAAGAGATTTTTATTTTTATTTTCAAAAGTATTTTCAATGAAGCCATTTACGGATCAAAGTCTCTCGTATGCTCACATCCAAATTTGAAAAATATACCTGAATGTTTACAAGGATGTGAAAGATCAATTGCACATTTGGATTAAATGTTAGGATTTGTTGAAGAATGGAAGAATGTTGTGGCCTAGTCACCTTTTGAAACCAATCTTCAATGTAGTCCTCATTCTCTTGACTCTCCTCCAAATGCTTGAACATCATTCTAGATCTCCTGTCCATAAATGGATTAGTTTAACACTTTTATAATGAAAATATTGATTGAAATATATGCATCCTATTTATCATGATTTATATATGCAGCTAAAAATGAGATTCAAAACTAATGCCTATGTATACTTCCCCATGCTACTAAGATCTTGCTGTCACCAAGTTATCCTTTCAACATGAGTTAGCTTTTCCAAAGAAAAATACTAGTATTGAATTAAATTCCTAATGCCTAATCCCTTAGCACCATCCCCGACAACGACGCCAAAATGTTGGGCAATTTATTGTGCTTAAATTGCTGCATTAAATTATCGACCAGGGAAACTCGTAAGCTTTTGATGATGC
>APFE030384033.1:64864-87861 GCA_000404065.3 Pinus taeda
ATTTCCTTCAAGTTTTTCCTTTTCAGCAAGTAGTTAGAAACCACTAATCACACACCTTCACTCATCTAGAATTCACTCTACACACACCATCACTCATTTGTTTATAAATACATCACTCCATCTTAGGAAGATAAATTAATCACAAATAACACCCCAAACGACAAAAAGCTCTAAGAGGTTGCTTAAGTACATATAGTACACCTTCACTTCATCAGCTTACGAGCCCCGGGTTGACAATTAATGACATCAATTTAGGAACACTAAATTGACTAAACAGATTGCACGGTGTTCCAAAGAAGATTGTGTTAGATAGGGATGAAAAGTTCACTTCCAAGTTTTAGAAGGAGCTATTTGCAGTCTTGGGCATAGAGTTGGCCTTCAGTACATCTTATCATCCATAGATAGATGGACAAACAGAGAGGGTCAACATGATATTGAAGGATATGTTGAGGATGTACATGATACACCAATAGAAGAAATGGGAGGAGTATCTTCCATTGGTTGAGTTCACATATAACAATGGTTATCAGGAGTCATTGAGGATGAGTCCTTTTGAGGCATTGTATGGGCAGAGTTGTAACACTCCCATTTAACTGGGGTGATCGAGTGAACATGGTACTTATTGGACTGAACATGTTTGTAGACATGGAGTAGAAAATGTAGGTTATAAAGAAGAATCTAAAGGCATCATAGGATAGATAGAAGAGTTATGCGGATTAGCACAAGGTGTTCAAGGATTTTGTAGTTGGGGAGAATGTGTATTTATGCATCAAGCCAAATAAAATTTCTTTGAGGATTGGTTCATGTGCCAAGTTGGCACCACAATATTGAATTCTTTTTTACCAGTGGAATATCGATTTTCACTGCCTCCAATAGTGAAATTCCATTGTGTTTTCCATATTTCATTGCTTAAGAAGTATATAAAGGATGTTGATCATGTTATTGATTGGTCTATATTGCAGGTGGAGCAAGAAGGAGAGTTCCAACCAGAGTCTCAGTGCATACTGCACCGGGAACATCTCATGTTCAAGAATAGAGCCATAGAGCCAGTTAAAGTGCAGTGGAAGTAATTTGGGCTTGAATAAGCTACATAGGAGATGGTAGATTAGATGCAGGCCTTGTATCCTTCATTGTTTTCCGGTTGAGGCAAAGTAGTTTTGGTTTGATTTTGGTATATGTTTGGCATATGTTTTGTTGATATTTGGGTATATGTATGTATATGCATATGGATGTAAATTCCGCTATGAGCAAAGTTAGAAAGCTCCAATAAGAGGTATGGGTGTCCTGTTATTATGGTTGTTACATTGTCATGTTGTCATGATGTTTTTCTTTTGAGCAGGTCCTTCATTGGAAATACTATATCGAGTTATAAATCTCCATGGGAAGTGTGTTTTCTTTTCAGCTATTTTGCTGAGGTCATGGTGTGGTTTAACATTGAGGATGGTGTCCCCCAAGGGGTAGGGTTTTGTAAAAACCTTGGTGAAAATTCCATGTAATAAAAGTTAATAAAGGCAAAATAAGACCATGGTTAAGGGACACTTATTCCAAGCCAAATGTTGGGCAAATATATCATAGTGGGCATCAATGGATACGTGTTTTTGGCTGAGGAAATTAGCAAAGGAAAAGGCATTAAAAGAAGAAATGGAATTTTTGGAACATTTATTAATGAAAAAAAAAGTAAATTAGGAGAAAAGCAAGGTGAAAGGTCACAGGTTCCATGTGAGGAGGAATTTGAAGGAAAATAATGGAAAATGAAGAAATTAGAGGCCTCATTCATAAAGGGCTTCTGAGGATCACTAGGTAACCTTTTGTCAGTCCACTATTGGAGTTCTCTCATTACTCTTTCTCACTCTCACTCTCGGCCACTTAGAATTTTCTTGGAGCACTCAAGCCTTGGATAAAGGAAGGAAAAGAAAGCAAAGGGAAAGGAAGGAAATCAAGGATCAAGGAAAGAAAAGTAGGATTGTTAGGTCGCTATAATACTAGTGTATTCCCTTATTATTATTGTCATTATACCCCTTATTGTTATTGTTGTGCCCATGTTGTCCACATATTGTTATTATTGTGCCCCATAGAAGCCCACTATTTTTAGTGTTGTGCCCTTATATTATTATTTTTATGTCGGGTTTGATTATATTGTGACCCCTTAGACTCCTATATATGGAAAGGAGGTATTGTCATTTGTATCATCCAAGAATTTTTCATTTGTGTAATGTAAAGGAGGTTTCTCCCTTGAAGAGGCTACATTTTAATTCATTGATCTATCTCTTTCTTCTATTTTGTGATCTAGTTGCATAACTATTGGTATCAGAACTTTGGATTCTAGGGTTTCGCTGCTTCAAACAGGTCATCGTGGAAGTTTTGCTATAAATTTTTTTCTATGAAGCTTCAGAAGCTAAAATTAAAACCCATTTGAGAAGAAACCATGACGCACTGTGTGACCGAATGTGAGATCTCTTCTCCCTATATTTTCAGAGATATGAACTGAAGAAGTTAGGGTTTGTGCAGGCTCCCGAAGTGGATCTCAAACGATCACCTTGGGAAAATTGTCATAACTTTCACTCTGCACATCTAATTCAAATTTCATAAAAAGTGATATAAAGAATATGTATTTTAGTTTGTTTGGTATCATTTTTAGAACCTAAGGTAAAAAAAGTGACATGTGGCACGTCGTACAAGTTCGCTTTACTGAACCAATCTATAATTAGGTCATCGCGGGAGATTGGGCATAACTCTTTCATCGAGAATTGAATTGAAATAAGACATGTGGGGCTGGAAATTAGACTTAGAGGGCTATCACAGGCCGAAATTATAACTTGGAGATCCAAAATTAAAAAGTTACAGGCATTTCAAGATCGAGGTCATACAAAGTGGAAAAAAAAAGTGTGTTTTTTTTTTTAAATTTACATAAGCCTTGTTTGAGAAAGTAGTTTGAAGTGATTCAAAGGGCATTTTGAAGCATAATTATCATTAATTTATGACTCAAAGAAATAAAATGGAAACATCTATTAAGGAAAATGAAATCTCTACTATGACACATGAAGAAGAGGAAGAAATGCAACATGATATATCAAGATTACGAGACCAAGTGGAACAAATTTTCCTCTCACAAAAAGTAACTAAAGCTAAGATGGATGGTATATAAGCAAAACTTAAAGGCAACATGGAATATTTGAAGATAGATTTGATAAGTTGCTACAAGAAATGTTTACTAATGGCGAAAGGGTAGTAAAGGAAACTCATGATGAGAACAAAAGAAATGTTATTCATGATTTAATAGACTCTAATGTTGGACTGAAGACCCACCATATTCCAAAGACCGGTATGAGAAATTTTGATGGCAAGGATCCTGTAACATGGATAGTTTAGATGGAGCAATATTTCAATCTCCATAATGTGCAACACGCACAAAAGGTATGCATTGCAACTTTATATTTGGAACCCAATCAGCTTGTATGGTATTGATGGCTTTGCTCTCGTAAACAAATTGTCACTTGGGAAATTTTTATGGAAGAAATGATAACACATTATGAGGATACAAAAAGCAACAACTTTTTTAGCCAATTGATAAATATCAAACAAAAGAGTTCAGTGGTGGAGCACATTGAGGACTTCCAAAAATTGAATATAAGGGTAAAAGATATTCTAGAGGAGCATAGGGTTGATGTGTTCATAAGGAATTTGAGGGATAACATCGAACATGAGGTTCACCTTTGGGAACCTGATTCATTGGAGAAGGCGTTCAGGTTGGCAAAAAAAATTGAAAGAAAAATTATGGAAACAAGGAAGCCTATTACTCTGTTAAAGCCTCGCAAATTGCTGCAAAACATGGGGGAAACCACTCGGTTTGAATCTTCGTTAGCAATTCCTTTTCCATTAGGTGTAGTGACTTCGATTGGGGATAATGGGACTAGATTCCCAGAAAAGATTTTGATAGTGTTGGTGGGGTGATATATGATGTAAAGGGAAAATAATTGAGCTAAGCGTAACCTAATCTAATCTAATAAATACATGCATATATCCCAATTTAACACTATTTGACTATAGATATACCCAAGAATAAAATAGAATATACGATCTACAATGGTTTCCTACAACAATTGGTAATAAAGATCATCCAACCACAATAAAAAGTTAGATCGTTTAACAATAATCATTTGGATAAATAGTTAGACAAAATAATTGATAGAAATATATTGCATATAAAATCATTCATGTATTCAGAATTAAATCAGAGCTAAAATCATACAAAAGTGCAATAATGCTAAACTGTAATTCAAACTTTCATATATAAAATAATTAAAGGAAGAAGTATTGCTTGATACATAAACGAAACATAATCATAGGATAAAAGTACCATGTATGATAAATCTTGCTCATGTGCTTCAGCAATATTAACTCAATTTCAATCAATCCAACACAATCTAAGAGTACAAAAGTGCATTTTAATAGAGCATGTTAGATATTTGAAGAAAATAGATCTTGTTCCATTAATTTCATCAAAACCTCCCAAAAGTAAAAAAGTGCAATGTTTTTAAAAGTGTTTCTAATAAAATTTCTGGACCCCTCACTAAATGCATGAGAGGGGTTTAAATACTAAACTATAGGTCTTAAGATAGATTATTACAAAAAATAGTTGAGCAGGTTTAAACGATCTTCCTTAGAATATGCAAAAATAAAATTAAAAGATAAATAAGTTAAATGATTAAATGACTTGATCTCTAAGATCACAAATATTAGTCGGATGATGGATTGAGATGAGCCGGTTGGTCAATTGCAAATTTTAACTGCCCAACAAATATGGAATCTGTGAGTGCTGGCACCATCTTTTGTGTAGAGATTGTTAAGCACCTCAAGGTCATCCACTAGCTATGTGGTTTTACTAAAAATTTCCATTATGGTTCTCAATTTAGCTTGATTATTTTTTTGATTGCCTCTCATTTTCCCACGCGTCCTATCTCCACTGTTGCTCTAACTATTTGATAGTCGGAAGAAATCATGGTATAAATTCCGTAACAAGATTTGTGCCATGAGGATTTTAATTAATGGCTTCTATTATGATGTTTGCTGCTGTCACTGCTATTGCTGTTGCCTTTTCTTCTTATTCAACCGAGAATCCCAATCTGTGGACATGATGTCTTTATGAGATTCCTCCAGCTTCGGCAAGTCAACTTTTCTTCCATCCTTTGATTCTTGCCAGGTGATAAAGTTAGAAATCCTTTTATGGATTTAATCATACTCAAGTATCATGTCGATGACTTGGTTTGTTAACTTATCACTGGTCTCGCAATAAGGAGATATTTGCGAGATTTTCTCACACATTACTTCCTTTTGCTGCGTTAGTAGGGACTTAAGGTTGAGTGCCTCCTTCATGAACTCATCAATTTTTGGATTATCCTTAAACTTATCTATCATATCTTGTATATGCACATCTCTTTCTGCTAAGCTGGCCTAATGTTGTATTCTCATCTGTTCGAATTCATTTTGGAGTTGAGCTACTTGTAATTCTGCTTGTTGATTGGATTTTTCCTGAGCTAATTGCTGTTCTAATAGCATAATTATTTGTTCCTTTTCTTTGAGAAACATTTGGACCTCTATTGCATCGTAAATAGTTGCTGTGGTATAGGCTCCTGTGAATTGCAACAACTTTGCGAGATTTTCAGATGCGTTCATGGGCGATTCCTTCCATATGATGTCCATTGGTCCATTTCTCGGAGTTGTAATAGCTACAACATCCAACTTTATTTTCTTCCTTTATCTCTTGAATACAACTTTGTGGGTAGGACTATAAAATACATCTAACAGAGGTATTTTCTCAATTCTCAAAACAATTTTTGTAGTGGGAGTGGTAGGGATGATCTCAATGTCTTGAGTGCTTGTAGTTCTTTCCCCTATCGTTTCTGGATTTGACTTGTGTTGGGTTTTGTTAGGAGTCTGTATATCATATGTTTTCTCAGGGTTTGAATCTATGTGAAGCTTCTTGTTGATATGTTCCCATTCCTGTTTCAAATCAATAATTGGGCTTTTACCTAAATGAGTTATTGTTGAGGAAACTTGTACTTGTTTCTTTGTTGAGGTTTGCTTAACCATCTCTTTTGTAGTTCCAAATATGTCCTTTTTAGACTCTTTATTGGTGTTTCCTCCCTCATTTTCAGACTTCTACTCTGATTTCTCTGACTCATGCGTAGATCTATCTTGGGTTTCTTCTTTAGAGTTTTCTTCAGAGTTGCCCTCCAAGCTTACACTGGGGGTTGGCTCCCTTATTGGTTCAATTTGCAATAGGTCCAATGGGACTTTTAATAATCTCTTTTCCCTATATGTATGGGAAGCCTTAACATCATCTGGGGTTAAAAGTACCGATGCCAAATGAAACACTTGTGAATATGTCTCATCTTGTAGGAAGAGGTCATCAAAGGCGTCCTCTTCATGGGTGAATTGCTTTACTTTTACCATAGTAGTAAAATATTTAACAGTGTCGTTTGGGTCATACCGCCTTCCTAGAAAAGTAGCTAATTTTAGATATTTAATAATATATTCTTCTTTGCATGCATGTCCAAAATCATGTAGTGCAAATGCACCACATTGTAATGGAAATGTAGACCAAATGGCCTTATTCTTCTCTTTCAGTCATCTGCTTAATCCACCTTCCCCTACTATTTAGTAGGCTATTTCTTTGGCCATTAGTTTATTAGGGACATAACATGGGAGAACATGCGGTGAAGCAATGCTCCCAAATAATCTAATATAGGTAAAGGTCTCTTCTCCAAACCATCTCGCTACTGACAAGATATGTACCTCGACCTCTTTAGAAAATCTAGGGGCAGTTTTGTTGTACACTTCTTTATGGATGGGTATCATAACTTGATAGATTTTATAGAAATGGGGGTGAAATTGAGATTCCCACAAAATATTAGGGTCATATGGATGGGAAGAGGATCCTGTACAATCGACTTCCATCCCATATTAGGAAATTTAGAACTAAAATAGATTACATCCATTACAAAAGCACTCATGAAAAATGGGGGATAAACCCTTAAAGAGGAATTTATTTTTCTCCTATATTCTATAATGGCCTTAGCCAAATTTTCTGATAAAATTTGAGCCCAGTTCATTATTGTTGCATTCATTGTTGCATCTATCAATGGGAGCCATTGCGAGGAAAATTTGGTGCTATCCGGTTTTCTGAATAATCTGCATATCATTACTGCTACAAAACTATGAGGGGGATAAATGGATTCCGTAGATTACATACCTATTTAATCCCATTTGAGCTTGCCTTCACTTGATGTCCAAGTTTGTGTGACGTCTGTTGGGTCCTATTTTTCCTTAGCAAATTTCTCAAGGAACTGTTTGTTGTAAAACTTTTAAGGCTCAGGCAACTGGTACATTAGTCGTAGGCTATCTACTGAAAAATACCCCATGACCTACTGCTTGTGATTCTTGAATGTTCGGTCTATGATGTCCGCTTTGTCAATTACCCATTTGACTATGTCCATGTACGGGATTATTTTTGGTCGTGCCGCTATGAGTTGCAGGAAAGAACATGACATTTCAAAATAGGAGGCATTAGATGACTCCTAAGCATCTATTGTGGCGTTTGTTACCATTGGCCTGGGTTGATCCTCTTCCAACAAGTTGTACATGGCCTCCCATGTCGTTGTTCCTTCATCTATGCTGCACGTAATATCAGAGAAAAAGGGCACAATTTCTGATTTCTCAGATGCAATTGTATTTCCCTTAGTCCCCATTGTTTCTAATGATTCTCCATGCATGTTTTTCTTCAAACAGAGCAAAGCAGAAGTTATCGAATACAGGCAAGAATGACAATGAAAATGAAAGATACAGATAACCTAAAAAGGTGACAAGAAAGGAGTTTTAATCAAACACAGATGAAAAGATATCATATCACATCGAGCCGCTTTTTAACATAAATACCATTAGCCTATATTAAATAGCCACTAATGGTCCCTTATCATTGCCTTTATTACTCATTAATGTACCACATCGCAAGATAGGAAGTAAAACTTTTAAGGTGGCAGACTTAATTTGCGAGAATGCCGATTTTGCGAATGTGATGTAATATCACAAATCACATTATCACATGTTTGATAACGTGTTTTCTCAAATTTATTTAGGATTCTATGGGATGCGGGGTGTGGGATAAGTAGTATATTCTTGTTCACTTAGACTGTAGGTTTTTTGATGGAGCTATTACCTTATAAATCACTTTTAACTATATGGTAGACTTAGCTCTCAATTTATAGCACTGGCTTCTATCGGGTACGAGCTTCTATCGCATTTCACAAGATCACATAATTCATAAGATTTAGACATTTTTAAAGTATTTTGATGCAATGTGGTAAGGTTGACTTGTCATATAGCAATATCATATTTTGCACGTTTCAACATGATTTGTGGGTTTGCGTCCTTTTTTAGCATCGATATGTGATTGCGATAAGACTTTTAATTTATTTGAAATGGCTTAGATCTTAGCTTTTGAATAAAAAGTCCAATGTTATCTAAGTTAAGTGCGGTGATCCTTTTGATCATAATTCATGGGTTTTGTTCATTAATAAGGATTTTGACATGCTTGATCCAACGGTATATGAAAAGGTGAGAATTGCTAGCTTTTCAAAGGGTTTTGACTCAATATCCAATTTACTCCCAAAAGTTCAAAGGATAGTGCCTAAAATTATTATTGGAGGGATTTTATTAAGCGTCCCTATTTATTAATGGAATATTAGCTATTAAACTAATAAATGAGGGGTTGCTGAATATCACAACAATTGGAAATTCGTTGGAAGAACTAGTTATCTTTGATAGTGTTTGGAAATTTTGAAAACTTCCAAAATAACGATAGTTCAGAAAAATAGGAAACCCATGAAATATAAGATAAGCAACATTTTTCTAAATAATTTAAAAAAAAATGTACCTAATTATGATTCATTTGGTTATCCTCTTCAACATGAAAATTGCTTTGTCTACATCAGTCATTACTTGGTTTAAAGATAAAAGCAGGGGGTTATCACAAATTAGCTTTTAGATGTACTCCATTGTCATAGGTAGAGCCTCTACTGCTAGTAGGAATCCATAGCCTTCACAGGGTTACCTTTTAACCAACAATGATTTCGTATCGCATCTAGATAAAAGTGCAATTTTGAAAGATAAATTCAGATTCATATACTTACTCCTTTTTCCTTTCTTTTCTAAACAATTTTTTTTTTTTGAAAAAATTCACTTTTTCTTCTTAAAGGTAGTTGTCTTGGTTTGGTGGCCAAAATTGACAATGCCATTCACTGGTTGTAATTTAACTAAACAAGTTGTCTCATGATGATACCCCTTGTCTTTTGATTAACATAATCTTAAGCCATTACCCTGTTTTGATGTGTAGTATTGGTAATGTCATCTTGTTACTTCCCTATGATCATGGTAACTCGGCCCTTGATGAGACCTCTTATCCTTTAAGTTTAAGCATATTTTAGAATTACACTCTAAAAATATAAAATCTTACTAGGTGGGGAGAATCATTGACTCAAGATTTTTTGCATGACAATTTTAGAGTTAAGGATGCTTTTTTGTAGAGTCTTTGCTTTATTATAGACACTTGTCTTGACTAATGGTAGAACAAAGGTTTCTTTTTGAAGTTGAGTTTTAGAAAAGGACAAGTAATTCTAGTAGAAAACAAACAAATTTCAGAGTAATAGAACTTAGATTATGTTTCAAATGTGAAAATATTTTTCTTAACAATCCCTACTTCTACAAGCAAAAAGTCAAAATATAAAAGAAATTATTATTGTAAAAGCCAAAAGTAAATGCTATTTAACTTTTATTTTCCTAGAAAATGTAAAGATAGTAATGTACAAGGAATAGAAGAGGTTATATTCTATGAAAAATATTCTTTTAGAATCCGCCCGTTAACAGACAAAGAATCTCTTTTGCCTGATAGATTTTGCAATAAAATGGTTGATGGGCCTATTTGTTCCACAATATGATATGGGCCAAGCCACATTCTTTGGAATTTGGTATGTTTACATTTTTCCTCGTGTGTTTTATCACACTTTAATACCAGGTCTCCGAGCTGAAAGGATTTTGAACTTACATAATTCACATCAAATGATGATTTAACTAACTTTTGATGGTGCATGTGTGGTTTTGGCCTTTTCCCTTTCTTCTTCGAGTTTAAGAATTTGTGATTGTCTTAATCGCATAGAAGAGGAAGGATTTTCTTCAATAAATTGAACCAGGGCTAGAGAGGGAATAGTTACATTTGTAGGAAGGACAACCTCTTTCCCTTAGACCAAATTAAACAGAAAAGTGCCTATTGAGGCCTGTTGTGTTATTCAATCTGCCCATAGAGAAAATGTTAAAGATTTGTGCTAGTTTTTCTGATTTTGATCAATAGTTCGTTTGATGATTGTTATGAGATTTTTGTTTGTTGATTTGGCCAAGCCATTTCCCTAAGGATCTGTCATAGCATTTCCTGTGAAATAAGATGCATTGTCAAACATGAGGGTAAATGTAGACCAAATATGGTAATAATAAATTTATTAATAAATTCAATGATGTTTTCAGAATTGGCTACTTTAAGTGGAATTGCTTCCACACATTTTGTGAAGTAATTAGCTGCTGTAAGGATATATTTATGCTACTTTGAAGAGTGAGGAATGATCTCACCTATTATGTCAAGTCCCCATTGTTCAAATGGCTGTTCATTGTTAAGTAACTGCAACGACAATGCCGGTTTCCTCTATCTTCCAATAATTGTCTGACAGATTTTACATTTCCTTACATATTCATGTTCATCTTTGAATAAATTTGGCCAATAATAGCCAACATACAAGATTTTATGTGCTGTTGTGTCTCCAAAATGTCCACTGGCTGGTGCATCATGGAGTTCTTGCAAAACCTTTTCTACCTCCTACTTTTCAAGACATCTAAGAAAAAGGAAATCATATTTTTTTCTAAACAACACATCATTGATGATTTTATATTGCTTAGATTTTATCCTCAAAGCCCTTTTTCTTTTGTAACTTAGTTGCATAGTGGAATATTCAGTTTTCAAATAAAATATAATATCAACATATTTGGATTCAATGTCATTGAGGATTACCTCATATATTTTTATATGATCACCTGAATCTTGTAATGATGGTAAGTTGGATGCTCCTACTAACATTCTGCAAAAACCTTGAACTTTGACAATTTTAGCTGGTCTGATATCAATGTCATATTCTTGCAGTGTTGTTACCCAATTTTCTCTTTTGTCACCCACATCTCTTTGGATTAAGAGATTTCTCACTGCTGAGAATGGGACTACTATCTTGGTGTGAGTTTTAAGGAGAAAGGTTCTGAAATGCTTTATTGATTTGAAAACAACGAAAGCTTGTTTTTCAATGTTTGAGTAGTTAAATTCAGCCCCCTACAAATTGGAGCTAAAAAAGGAAATTGGTGTTTTGATTTTGTCTTCATTGACCTGTGTCAATATAGCTGGATATGATGTCTCGGAAGAAAAAGTATATAAAATGAAATTATTAGAAAAATTCAGAGTTTCTAAAGAGGGAGCATTTATGATTTCTTGTTTAATCATATTAAAAGCTTCATGCTTGGTATGTCCCCATTTAAAGATATAATTTTTCTTAATCATCGATTGGAGTGGTAAAACAATTCGTGAAAAGTAAGGGACAAATCTTTTGACAAAATTTATCTAACCTAGGAAAGCTTGTATGGATTTTTTGTTATGGGGTAAAAGAATTTCAGAAATTTCTCTTATCCTATTGGGATCAATAAGAATTCCTTCCTTGGATACGATAAATCCAAGGATCTTTCCTTCACTAAAAGCAAATAAAGATTTCTTAGGATTGAGAGAAATTACATGCCTCTCACAGCGCTCAATGATTTGTTTTAAATCCTTTAAATGATTACTGTGCTGTTTGGAATACACAATTATGTCATCTAAATAAATTACCACCGATTTGTTCACCAAACCTTTGAAAGCTATGTCCATGGCTCTCTAGAATGTTGCACCAATGTTGATTAATCCAAATGGCATCTTTTGATAGGCATGGGTGCCCCATTTGGTTTGAAATGTAGTCTTTAGCCGGTCATCTCGATGTACTAGAATATGATTGTAACCTAAAAATCCATCTAGAAAAGTCATTAGTTATGAACTTGCAACTGATAGTAGTATCTGTTCCGTAGGAGGTAGTGGGAAGTTTTCCTTCTGACAAGATTTGTTGATATTGTGAAAGTCTATACATATTCGAATATCACCATTCTTTTTTTCTGACTGGGCTAATGTTAGAAACCCACCTTGAATGCCTTATAGGAAAAATTATTTTGGCTTTGAGAAGCTTATTCAATTTATATTTTATTTGGTTTTCTAAATTCAGATGAATCCTTCTCAACTTCTATCATACAGGATTTTCATCAGATATCATGGGAATGGTATGTTGAATGATGGAAGTATCATATGTCTTGAGATCTTCATAATTCCATGCAAAAACACTTTTGTATTTCTTTAACAACTCAACGAAGGCAGACCTTTCATCTGGCATAATAGCAAGTCCTAGATTGATATTTTGAGGCTGAAGGTCAGTTCCAAGATTAACTAATTCAAATCTCAAAGTTGAAATTTTAAGCTTTGAGTTAGTGGGTTTCTTGAACTTGTCCTTAATATCATATAAGTCTTCAAGATTAACCATAGATTTAGGCAAGGAATTTGCAGTCGTTTCTTGCTTAAGATGGTTGTCATGTTGATCTTCATCAATTATCTGGTCTTCCTAAGAGTCTTTATATTTTAGGAAACTTATGATATCCGGATCGGTATTGAAGACTAGCCAATTGGTGATATTGTTAGGAATAGAAGGCCTAAAAATTAATTCAATAGAAAAGCAATCGGGGCTATAATCTGTTGGTGGAATGAGCTTGGATGCAACATTAGCCAAAATATTGACACTTTCATTTTGGATTCTTGGGATAGGGTAAATATCAAATGCTATAAAATGAGAGGTGAGGTCCTGGACTAATGATAGATAATGTTTCAAGTGTCCAGAGTGGTAGTGTATAGTATTTCTCACCTACTTTATTACAATTTCTGAATCTCCAAATACTTGAATATGTTTGATATTAAGGCCAATAGCTTTATACAATTCTTCAACTAATGCTTCATATTCAGCAATGTTATTTGTGCATTCAAATTCAGGTCTACACACTAACATAGTTTTTTCTCCTTTTGGGCTAAATAATATGCATCCTACTCTAGCACCATCATTAGATCTAGATCCATCAAAATATAATTTCCAAAATAAATATTTAACTATAGGATTATCTACAAAATTTATACACTTAGAAGCATCTGCTTGAGAATAATTTTCAACTTGTGATGTAACAAAATTTTCTAAGAAGGGTGAAGTATTTGCATTAAAATTTCCTAGAAATGATTCAACTGAGTAATTTCCAATGATATTACTATTGTAAGCGATTGGTTCATTTTCTTCCTCCAATTTTGTGATGATATACTTTTGATGTTTCTCTCGATCAACCCTTATTTGATTTGGCTTACCATTATATGAAAGCCACATGTGGGACTAGTCGATTACGAAATAGCCATGAAGCTTTTCTGACCAATCTCTACTAAGCATCAGGCTGTAGAATTCCACGATATCAACCACAAGGATGTCAATGAATTGAGACACTTTTGGGTTTGATGAGAGTTGAATAGTGACTTGATTGAGTTCCCCTATAACTTTGACTTGAGATTGATTTAACTGTACAATGTGAACAACAGAGTTTTGGGGCTCCACATTCAATTTCACACAAACTGTTCTTGGCAGAATGTTGGATGAAGCTCTGGAATCAACTAAATAATAATGTAGATTTTTATTGAAAATTTCAAAAGTCAAAAGAAATGGAGGAGTATGGGATTTGGATCTTCCTCCTATCAGAGCGGTATCAGTGGGGCTGATTTTATCTAATGTGGTATTAAGAGGCCTTCCCATTTATTTAGCAGCCTGTGAGATAACAACAACGAGAAGAGGAGAAGTAGGGATTGCTTTTAGATATTTGAACAATAGCTTCTGTTGATTTTTTAACTTGCTAAGTTCATGGAATGTAATATTTTATTTGGTCTTTTTTATATCTTCTATGATGTTGTATTCCATTTCATTAGAGACTAACAAGGTTTTAGCTGAAGGTGAAGAAATTGATTGAGGAGGAGTGGTTTGAGTGGATTTGGGGGTAGATTTCTTACCTATTACTTTATCTTTGGGAGCTCGAGTTGATGCTTTCTATTTTGGATTTGTTTGTGGAAAATCAAGAGTGCTTCTACTCCTATTTTTGACCGGTAATTCTTCTTGTGTTTCTTCATTAGGGAGAATCAAATCCCACATAACTTGTAATTCAACCACTTCTTTTTCATCAATTTTTTCTTTATCCGTTGAAACTTATTCTTCCTCCACATCTGATTCAATGTTTGATATGGTACCTGGAGGCCTTGAATCAGAGGAAGGTTTTATTTTGTAAGGTCTGTAAGATTTACTTGAGGAAGTCTCCACTACCTGTTTCTTGATGTCAACCATTTCATTGGACATAGTTTTAAGGACTCTTTGTAGACCTTCAAGATCAAAAGGATCTTTAGGTGTTTTTTTCTTAGATTCATCCCTAAAAGTTACCTTCTTGGATTTTCATTCTTCTAATGCATTCTTTTTTTCTAAAGCTAAAATGCATTTTTCTACAGCTATGGCTTCTTTCATATTTTTTGCCAAACTTGCTTTGGCAACCCTATCGACAAAAATAGTTGTGTTTGAGGGAAGTAAAAAAATCTACCATTCATTTTGGACTTCATCACTAGGCTTGGATGTTGTCGGGATTTTATTCAATAACTTATTAAAATGTGAATTGAAGTCTTTAATGGGTTCTCTAGGTTCGACTTTTAAGTTGGAGAGATCATTGATAAGAGTAACTACCGATCGGTCATCTCCAAACTCGGTTAAGAACTGTTCCTAAAAAGCATCCTAACTATTAATGGAACTAGATGGTAATGAAAAATACCACAATCCTTTTTGGGCATGGAATCCCCCCAAGGCACATTTTGGGACTCAAAGCCCAAGTTTTGACTTGATATGGTTGTAAAGCTCCATGAATTACAGGCATGAAATGTATGTTAGAATCATAGGGCTATCCACCCTAGTTTTGAAAGTAATGTCAGCCTACCCATGGTCCATAGATCATGGGATTTTATAAATAGAGTGAGGCTCTAAGTTGTAAAGAGACATCGGATAGATAGAAAAGTAGAAGAAAAGAGCAAGAGTCTAAGTGTGTTGAGTAGGAAAAGGCTCTGCAGCTGAGTGTGCAGAGGCCTAATAGAGTTTGCAGCTGAGTGCGCGGACCCCTACAGCTGAGTATGCGGGGAAGAGACAAGTCTGTAACCAAAGGAAGATAATAATAAATATAAGGTTTATCTTAATTCCATGTATCTATTCTTGGGTTATTGTCTATTGATATTAATTGCAATTATACTATTTATTTACTGCGCACACTTGTATGAATGAATTATATTGCTAAATATGCTTTACACCTACAAATAAGCTAAGATAATTAACTAACTGTGGAATACTAGTACGACATTGGTTAATAATAGTGTTCGGCCCACAAGTAGGGCTACATGAAGGCAACATCTCAAGCCATGAGGTACAGGTAAGTGCGCATAGCAACATGCGCGTAGGGTCGAACTGTGGACCACTTGAACTCATCAGACATCTCCAAGGTGCGGAAACCTAGTTCTATCACCCTCCCATACTATTTCAGGTGAGTCCTCAGTCCGCGCTCAGGATTTGTTTGGATGAATGAACTCCGAACCTGGGTTAGGCCCATACAAGACAATAATCCTACTGATATTTGTAAAGTATAAGGGAATAATCTCATAACCGCATCTTCTTCTACCACTACATTCAGATTTATGGATAACATAAAATTGTTTATGTGTTCTTCAGCAGGTAGACCATCATTAGGGCTAAAATTTGGCAACCATTTCATTGGATGCACAAGTAGTGGATGTAATGGTCCTACCATTTCAAACAACTTCTAGATTTGTCCATGGTCTTTGAGCCATAATCGGTATCTGTGTAGAGGAAGATGTTCCGGTAGTTGAAGGTGATTGGGTAGAGGAGGTCTACACCCTAGTACCAATGTAAACCACGGTCTGGAGTTGTGAGTTGGATTGTTGATTTTGTGATGAAGTGGATGGAATTAATGAAGGTGTTTTAGGTGATGATGAGAGAACCTCACTATTGGATTCAGGACGTGTTTTCTTAGTTCTCCTTCGGTTTGGTAGAGGGAATTAAAATGCGGGGATCCTAAATTTTTCGCTCTGTGATCTAGTTAACCTTTGAGAGGAAGGAAATTGAGAAGTAACACTAGCTTGAGATAACTTAGATTCTTCTTGAGATATTGAAATTCCTTGTAGTTTATGAACTAAATACTGCACTTTAGGAGTTTCAATAGAAGAAGATTTATCTGACTTCTTTGGGACCTCAATAGTAGATTCTAAGGATTTCTTTAAACTTCTCGCTTAGGATTTGAGGATTTGGAATGTGATCAAGAAGTTGGAGGTGATGGTGAGGGAGTTTTACTCTGGAATGGCTTACTAAGTTACATTTTCTTTCCATTCATCGTCAGGCCCTCCTTCTAGTGCCAAAATGTTGAAGCCTCGAAAATTGCTGCGACAACATGGGTGAAAACCATTCAGTCTAGACCTTGGTTAGCAGTTCCTTTTTCGTTTGGCGTAGTGGCTCTAGCTGGGGATAATGGGACCAGTTTCCTAGAAAATATTTTGATAGTGTTGGTGGGGTGATATATGATGTAATGGAAAAATAATTGAGCTAAGTGTCAACTAATCTAATCTAATAAATTCATAAATATATCCTAATTTAACACTATTCGACTATAGATATTCCTGGGAATTAAATACAATATGCGATCTACAATGATTTCCTACAACAATTGGTAATAAATATCATTCCACTGCAATAATAAGTTAAATTGTTTAACAATAATCATTTTGGATAAATGGTTAGACAAAAAGATTGATAGAAATATATCTCATATAAAATCATTTATGTATTCAAAATAAAATCAGAGCTACCATCATACAAAAGTGAAATAATGCTAAAATGTAATTCAAACTTTCATACATAAAACAATTGAAAGAATAAGTATTGCTTGATACATAAATAAAACATAATCATATGATAAAAGTACCATGTATGACAAGTCCTGCTCATGTGCTTCAGCAATATTGACCCAATTTAAATCAATCCAACACAATCTAAGAGTAGAAAAGTGCATTTCAGTATAGCATGCTATATATTTGAAGAAAATAGATCCTGTTCCATTCATTTCATCAAAATCTCCTCAAAAGTATAAAAGTGCAATGTTTTGAAAAGTGTTTCTGATAAAATTCCTGGACCCCTCTGTAAATGCATGAGAGAGGTTTAAATACTAAACTATAGGTCTTAAAATAGATTGTTACAAAAAATAGCTAAGGAGATTTAAATGACCTTCCTCAGAATATGCAAAAATAAAATTAAAAGAAAAATAAATTAAATGACTAACTCCTTTGGACTTGATCTCTAAGATCACAAATATCAGTCATTGGCTTGAGCTAAGATGGTTGGCCAATTGCATATTTTAATTGCCCAACAAATATGGCATTTGTTAGTGTTGGCACCATATTTTGTGTAGAGGTTGTTAAGCACCTCAAGGTCATCCACTAGCTATGTGGTTTTACTAAACATTTCTAGTATGCTTCCCAATTCAACCTATTTATCTGTTTGATTGCCTCGTCCTTTTCCCACGCTACCTGTCTCCATTGCTTCTCTAACTTTTTTACATTCATAAGAAATCTTGGTATACATTCCATAACAAGATTTACACCATGAATATTTTCGTTGATGTCTTCTATTATGTTATTTGTTGTTATCGCTGCTATTGTTGTTGCCCTTTTAGCTTGTTTCAACCGAGAATCCCAATTTGTGAACAAGATGTCTTTATGAGATTCCTGTAGCTTCAGAAAGTTAGTGTTTCTTCCATCCTCTGATTCTTGCCAGTTGATAAAGTCATAAATCATTTTATGGATTTCATCATACTCAAGTCTCATGTCAATGACTTGGTTTGTTAACTTATCACTGATCTCACAATAAGGAGCTATCTGCAAGATTTTTTGGTACAATACTTCCTTTTGCTGCGTTAGTAGGGAATTAAGGCTGAGAACCTCCTTAAAATTATCTATCATAGCTTTTATTTGTGCATCCCTTTCTGCTAAGTTAGCCTGATGGTGTATTCTCATTTGTTCGAATTCTTTTTGGAGCTGGGCTAGTTGAAATTCTGCTTGTTGATTGGATTTTCCCTGAACAAATTGTTGTTCTAATAACATAATTCTTTGTTCCTTTTCTTTGAGCAACATTTGGACCTCAATAGTTGCTGTGGCATAGGCTCCTACAAGTAGCAATAATTTTGTGAGATTTTCAGATGGGTCCATGGGCAAGTCCTTGCATATGATGTCCATTGGTTCATTTTCTGGAATTGTAATGCCTACAATTCCCAACTTTCTTTTCTTCCTTTGTCTCGTGACTACAACTTTATGGGTAGGACTATAAAATACATCTATTAGAGGTATTTCCTCAATTCTCAAAACAATTTTTGTAGTGGGAGTGGCAGGGATGACCTCAATGTCCTGACTGCTTGTAGTTCTTTCCCTTTTTGTTTCTAGATTTGACTCGTGTTGGGTTTGCTTAGGAGTCTCTATCTCAAATGTTTTCTTAGGGTTTCAATCTGTGTGAAGCTTTTTATTGAGCTATTCCCATTCCTGTTCCAAATCAATAATTGGGCTTTTACCTAACTGAGTTGATGTAGAGGAAACTTTTGCTTATTTATTTACTGAGATTTTCTCAACCATCCCTTATGTAGTTCTAGTTGTGTCCTTTCCAGACTCTTTATTGGTGTTTCCTCCCCCATTTTGAGACTGCTTTTCTGACTCATGCATAGATCTCTCTTGGGTTTCTTCTTTAGAGTTTTCTTCAGAGCTGCTTTCCAAGCTTACATTGGGGGTTGGCTCCCTTATTGGTTCAATATGCAATAGGTCCAATGGGACCTTCAATAATCTCTTTTCCCTATATACATGGAAAGCCTTAACATCATCTGGGGTTAAAAGTACTGATGCTAAATGCAACACTTGTGAATATGTTTCAGCCTATAGGAAGAGGTCATCAAAGGTGTCCTTTTCGTGGGTGAACTGCTTTAATTTTACCATAGTAGTAAAATATTTAATAGTGTTGTTTCAGTCATACTTCCTTCCTGGAAATGTAGCTAATTTCAGAGATTTAATAATCTCCGCTTCTTTGCATGCATGTCAAAAATCATGTAGTGAAAATGCAACACATTGTAATGGAAATGTAGGCCAAATGGCCATCATCTCATCTTTCAATCCTCTACCTAATCGACCTTCCCCTACTATTTGGTAGGCTATTTCTCTAGCCATTAGTTTGTCAGGGACATAATATGGGAGAACATGCGGTGAAGAAATGCTCCCAAATAGTCTAATATAGGTAAAGGTATCTTCTCCAAACCATCTGGCTATGAGCAAGATATCTACCTCGACCTCTTTAGAAAATCTAGGGGCGGTTCTGTTGTACGCTTCTTTATGGATGGGTAGCATAAATCTTTGACAAATTTTATAAAAATGGTGGTGAAATTGAGATTCCCACAAAATCTTATGGTACATATGGATGGGAAGTGGGTCTTGTATAGTCCACTTCCATCCCATATTGGGAAATTTAGAACGAAAATAGAGTGCATCCATTACAAAAGCATTCATAAAAAATGGGGGATAAACCCTTAAAGAGGAACTTCTTTTTCTCATATATTCTATAATGGCCTTAGCCAAATTATTTGATAGAATTTGAGCCCAGTTCATTATTGTTGCATTCACTGCTGCATCTATCAGTGGGAGCCATTATGGGGAAAACTTGGTGCTATTCGGTTTGCCGAAAAATCTACATACCATTACTGCTATGAAACTATGAGGGGGAGAAATGGATGTCGTAGCGTACATATCCATTTTATCCTGTTTGATCTTGCCTTTCCCTGATGTCCAAGTTTGCGTCACGTCTGTTGGGTCCTCATTTTCCTTGGAAAATTTCTCAAGGAACTATTTGTTGTAAAACATTTCCGGCTTAGGTGACTTGTACATTAGCCTTAGGCTATTTGCTGAGAAAGACCCCATGACCTCCTGCCTGTGATTCTTGAGTGTTTAGTCTATGATGTCCACTTTGTCAATTACCCATTTGACCATGTCCATGTATGGGATTATTTTTGGTCGTGCCACTATGTGGTGAAGGAAAGAACATGTCGTTTCAAAATAGGAGGCATCAAATGACTCCTAAGCATCTACTATGGCCTTTGTTACCGATGGCATGGGTTGTTCCTCTTCTAACAAGTTGTACATGGCCTACCATGTCATTTTTCCTTCGTCTCTACTACACGTAGTATCAGAGAAAAGAGGGACCATTTCTAATTTCTCAGATGCAACTATCTTTCCCTTCTTCCCCATTGTTTCTAAAGATGCTCCTTGTAGATTTTTCCTAAAACGGAGAAAAGCGAAAGTTATCGGATACAAGTAAGAATGACAAATGAAAATGAAAGATATAGATAACCTAAAAAGGTGACAAGAAAGGAGTTTAATCAAATGCAGATGAAAATATATCATATCACGTTGAGCCCCTTTTTAACATAAATTCCATTAACCTATATTAAATAGCCACTAATGGTCCCTTATCATTGCATTTATTACTCATTAATGTACTGCATCGAAAGGAAGGAAGGAAGGAAAACTTTTAAGGTGGCAGACTTAATTTACGAGAATGTCGATTTTGCGATTGCGATGCAATATCAAAAATCACATTATCATGTGTTTGATTATGCATTTTATCAAAGTTATTTAGGATTCTATGGGATGCGGGGTGCGGGATAAGCAGTATATTCTTTTTATCTTAGAGCATGGGTTGTTTGATGGAGATATTACCTTATAAAGATATTTTCACTATATGGCAGACTTAACTCTCAATTTATAGCACTGGCTTCTATCACATTTCACAAGATCATGCAGTTCATAAGATTTAGAATTTTTTAAAGTATTTTGACACAATGTGTTAAGGTTTACTTGTCCTATCGTAATATCACATTTTGCACATTTCAACATGCTTTGTGGGTTTGCATCCTTTGTGAGCACCGATATGCAATTGCGATAAGAGCTTTATTTTATGTGAAATGTCTTAGGTATTAGCTTTTGAATAAAATTCCAATGCTATCTAAGTTAAGTGTTGTGATCCTTTTGATCACAATTCGTGGGTTTTGTTCATTAATAAGGCTTTTGACACACTTGATCCAACGGTATGCGAAAAGGTGAGAATTGCTAGATTTTCAAAGGGTTTTGACTCGATATCCGATTTATTCCCAAAAGTTCAAAGGAAAGTGCCTAATTTTCATAAATTTCTTTTTTGAAGGTTTTTATTAAGGGTCTCCATTTATTAATGGAATATTAGCTATTAAACTAATAAATAGGGGGTTGTTGAATAGCACAACACACTCACAACTATAAATATGGAAGAGTTGTTGCCCCTACCCTTCCACAAGCTACAAGGTTGACACCACAACAATTGGATGAAAAAAGAGAAAAAGGGCTTTGTTATAGTTGCAATAAAAAATACACTAAAGGTCATAAGTGTGTTGAGAATAAATTATTTTACATAGATTGTGAAGAGGAAGAAGAAAATGAATAAGAAACATCAAAAGAAGAGGATACACACCATGAACAAAGCCTAGAGAAAGAAGAAATGAATCCAACCATATCTTGTAATGCATTGGTTGGAATTACCACTCCTCAAACTATCAAGGTAGAAGGACATATCAAGAACAAAAAGGTAATAATGTTGATTGATTCGGGTATTACCCAAAATTTTATTCATTGTAAGATAGCCAAGGAATTGAATTGCTTCCTATATCCAGTACCAGAGTGTCAAGTGATGGTTGCAAATGGAGGAACCATAAATTTCTTTGGAAAGTGCCATAATATCAAGATATCCATGGGAGAATATGTTTTGAATAGTCCATTGCTTTCCATTCCAATGGGTGGTGCTGATGTTGTACTAGGAGTCCAATGGCTACAATCGTTGGGTATGATAACTTTTAATTTTCAATAACTTTTCTTAAAATTTGTTTCGGAAGGAAAGGAAGTTGAATTAAGGGGTATCACTGGGAAACCGAGAAAGATAATCAGCTGTAATGGCATGACAAAACTTATAAAGAAATAACAACGAGGCGTAATTGCACAATTATGTTCGCTAGAGCTTCCCACATTGGAATCATCTATTTCTCAAGATCTCCAAAATTTATTGGACAATCATTCTAGGGTATTTGACTCCCAAATGCCTCCCACCTATTCATGATCATGATCATGCTATTCATTTGATTCCAAGAAGTGTTCCCCCAAACATCAGGCTTTACAGATATCCCTATGCCCAAAAGAGTGAAATTGAACATATGGTTGTAGAAATGCTAGAGGCTGGTATAATTCAACCTAGTCAAGGTTCTTTCTCTAGTTTAGTAGTATTGGTGCACAAGAAGGATGGATCATGGCCCATGTGTGTGGATTATAGGGAGCTCAAAAATATCACTAGTAAAGATAAATTCCCCATTGCTATCATTGATGAATTATGGGATGAATTGCATGGAGAAATTTACTTTACCAAGTTAGACCTTCATTCAAGATATCATAAAATCAGAATGAAGACTTAAGACATTATGCAAATAACATTTAGAACTCAGGAGGGTCATTATGAATTTTTGGTCATGCCTTTTGGCCTTAGCAATGCACCTTCTACATTTCAAGGTTTGATGAATTCCATTTTCAAACCCTTCCTTAGAAAATTTGTGTTAGTATTTTT
>APFE030384033.1:88885-106443 GCA_000404065.3 Pinus taeda
AAGTGTGGGAACTTATTCAAAAGTTACAACAAGATTCCAGTACATCTGATACATTTAGCTGGAAAAATGATTCATTATGGTACAAAGATCGCTTATACATATGTAAGAATTCCCAACTCAAACAAAGATTCTTATGGAATTGCACACTTCTCCCTTAGGAGGGCACTCAGTATTTTTAAAAACTTACCACAGGGTTAAGAAGGAATTTTTTTGGGACAGCCTTAAATCGAATATTCAAAAGTTTGTGGCGGAATGTTTGGTATGCCAACAAAATAAAGTGGAAACAATTAAGACCCCAAGTCTATTACAACCTTTATCCATTCCAAGCCAATGTTGGGAGGAGATTTCAATGGATTTTATCATAGGTTTACCCAAGTCTGAAGGAAAGAGTGCCATCATGGTGGTAATTGATAGACTTACCAAGTATGCACACTTTTGAGCATTATATCATCCATTTAAAGCCAATACAATTTCTAATACATTTATGGAAACAATTCAAAAGCTACATGGAAATCCAAAGATTGTTGTAAGTGATAAAGATCCTATTTTCACTCAAAAATTTTGGACAAAATTATTTTTTGTCTAGGTACTCCATTAGCTCATAGCTTATCTTATCATCCTCAATCTGATGGGAAAACTGAGATAGTTAACAAATGTTTGGAAGGATATCTCCATTTCTTTGTATATGATAAACAGACAC
Organism: Pinus taeda; assembly: GCA_000404065.3. Classification (NCBI taxonomy): domain Eukaryota; kingdom Viridiplantae; phylum Streptophyta; class Pinopsida; order Pinales; family Pinaceae; genus Pinus; species Pinus taeda. The sequence goes on from APFE030384033.1 coordinate 89,586, forward strand.
AATGGATCAAATGGTTGCCTCTCGCTGAATGACACTTCCATTCATATTACAGCAAAAATGACCCTATTTATGGTGCTTTATGGATATCATCCACCATCCATCACATCATATTTAAGAGATAATTCTAAGGTTCAAGAAGTGGAAGATCACATCGAGCATCAACAAAAAGTTCTCCAACTCTTAAAGGATAACATCACTTTGGCGTAGAATAGAATGAAACAATAGGTAGATCAACATCGTAGCTAAAGAAGTTTTGATGTAGGTGACTAGGTATTTCTACGGCTACAACCATACAAACAAATGTGCCTCAAGCAACCTTAGAAGGATACTAAATTATCACCAAAGTATTATGGTCCGTACAAGGTGTTGCAAAATATTGGTACTATGGCATACAAATTGGAACTTCCTACATCTTCGTGAGTGCACCTAGTTTTCCATGTTTCATGCTTAAAGAAGGCTATAGGTGATAAGCTCCCAGTTCAAACAATATTTCCAGAGCTTGACGAGGAAGGAAAAATCATATTGTAACCTCAAGCAGTCACATAAACAAGAACTTGACAGCTACGAAATCGATCAATTTCAGAGTATCTCATCAAGAGGAAGAATTTACCTGCTGAAGATTTTACATGGGAGGATGATAATTTTATACAGAAGCATCCAAAACTACTCAAGTGTTGAGGAAAATTTTTTTTTGAAGGAGAGGGGCATGTTAGGTCCATATAATACTAGTGTTTTACCTTATTATTATTGTCATTGTACCCTTTATTGTTATTGTTGTGCCCATGTTGTCCCCATATTTTTATTATTGTGTCCCATAGAAGCCCACTATTTTTATTATTGTGCCCTTACATTATTATTGTTATGTCGGCTCTGATTATATTCTGACCCCTTAGACTCCTATATATAGCAAGGAGGTATTGTCATTTGTATCATCCACAAATTATTCATTTGTGTAACGTAAAGGAGGTTTCCCCCTCGAAGAGGCTATGTTTTACATCGTTGATCTATCTTTTTATTCTATTTTGTGAGCTAGTTGCATAACAAGGATCAAGCAGCTTTAGTAGGAATACTTATAGGTAACCTTTTACATGTGTGATTTCCTATTTGGTTTGTACATGCATGGCCTTTCATGTTGGTGTATAGTTCTCTTACTGTCAGTGGCATGGCTTTACCAGGTTATAATAGTGGTTTTCAACCTAGCCTTTCCTTTTTCCAGATGATGTGGTATGTTGGAATGTTTATATTGGTTTTGAGCTTTGGTTTACTGGATGGATTTCAAAATCCTCGATGTAGGTGGTCTCAAGGTTCATTCCCAAAGGCCTAGGAATCCCTTGACTAGTTTTGGTGGGATACATGGTAAAGCGTGAGGGAGAAGTATTTGTTTAGGGCCTACTAATAGAGGTTTGGATTGTGGTAAGTCCTAAGAGACTAGTCTCGATTTAGGGCCTAGTGATCTGAGATTAGATTGCGGTAAATCTTGAGAGACAAGGACACAGAAAATTCCTCAATGATAGTGATGGATTCTAGATGGCATTCCAAGTTCGGTTCAGTTGTGATCGAAGCACCGATTTGGTGTGATCATAGTTTGATGAGTGTGGAGGTGGTTTAACCTCTGGATTCCCTTGATTGTTCTTGGATTGGTTTTTCTATGAGATCCCACATTCATGTTTGGAATATGGCATGGGGGGTGACTAAATGAAAGAAATATTTGGTTAAGCTATGTCTATGGTCATGTGGTAAGTGGAAGTCCTGAACCTGGTCGGATTTGCCTATGATTAATTAAAGATAAGTTCTCTTAATTTTGTACTAGTTTATATGTGGATTTAACGGCTGTCACATCTGATATTTACATGGTTTTATGTTGGTTATAAGCATGGTTAAATGATTGGTTCATGTAATGGTTATTTCATATACTTGTAATTGTTAAATGGATGTATGCAAGACCTAATTGATGATGTAATATTTCAATGTAGAAGGAGGCAATCCTTATGGTTATGTTTCATAAGTTCTTTCATTCATTTATGCTATGTATTATATCCTAGACCTGTAGGTTGCATTGATGCAAAGTGTTTGACAAAATGTCAGTCCTAGTTGGGGATACTCAAGCCTAGTTTTGAGGTTGATTTTTTTATATTTGCATCATGTATTTGATGGATTATGAAGGTTATAATATTTTTTGGGCTGAGGCCGATATTCTTTGCTACAAAAGTGGCTCAAATCTAAGGGAAATCGAAATAGGTTTGGTAGGAAAAGTCCACGGATGCTGGCACACAGCCTTGTGAAAGGAACTTTGGCTTCTAGTTGATGTATTTTGTACAACATGAGAGTAACCAGGGGTTAAAAGGATTAAATCATCATTGGGACTCAGGGACAAGACGTATGAGTGGTTAACATGTCTCCTGAGGGTGTTTTTGTTGATGTGGATGGGTTTGTTTGATTTTTTCTATCGGTTCCATTTCCTTAAGGTCACCAAGGAAGTTGAATCCCTTATAATAGCCTCTCTCGTCGCATGTTTACCCCGCTGGTCAATTTATTGGGTGGAAGTGGGAGGAGGGGGTTGTTACAAATTGGTATTAGAATGTGGTTGCACTCTCCTTAGGTGAAGGTGCTTGGTCATGCATGCATATCAACTGCATGTGTGTTCCTTACACTCGAATTTCATGTGCTTGTTGCATTGCATCATGTTGACCATGATTGTAGTAAGGTTGTCATGAGGAACTTGATGTGATTTTGTGGGATGCATCGTTGAAAGTATATGTTTGGTTGCATATGATTATATGTCACTTACATGTTTATTACATGTCACTCGACTACATCCTTGTATTCTAGGTGCATTCTTGAATGTTTTTATTCCATGTATTAGTCTTGTAGGTTGATTACAAGAATTGGTTGCTTATGCTCGACTACATGCATTCATACATATGTGTAGTTGATTAGGCATTGCTTATGCATGTTGATAGTTTCATGCGACAATATGTGTAATGGATCAATGGTTGTTGTAACACATGAGGTCATAGCATGCATTGTTGATATGGCCTTAAATTGATGATTGAACCCTAGCTAGAATGATGTTTATGCAGTGATACACTTATTCGATATATGTCTACATGTTGTTATGATTATGTTATACATGTATCATGATGATTTGATGATCTTGAAAACAATGTATCCTCCCAAAATTATTCTAAGGTACATTGGTTTATTGTGATTTGGTTTATTTGACACAGTATGCCTTGCAAAAAAGAGATCAGATGGCAAGCATGGTGGTAGACTACATAGAACCTCCCTATGCATCAGATGGGTAGCATGGTGCAGGACACTATTCTGATTCAGCAGCCACAGTTAGAACCCTAAAGAAGAAATAAGGAGTTGCAAATAAGACAATGACAAAATTATGCACACACAAGTGAAACAAGTAGAGGTGAATGCGATACTACTTCAAAGTTTTTTAGATTTGCAACGATAGGGACCACTTCAGATCAACCATGGACATGAGGATAGAACTAATGGGGCATATGGAAGTAGGTCTCCTAGTAGACACATGTTGGATACATTTGATATGATCAGAGATGGTAGGTTGTTGGACACTCCGGATAGGAGAGGTGATCAACACAGGTACTATTCTATTTTTGGTTCTGACATGCATCATGATCATTATCCCTGTCTTCCTTATAGCAGGGGTGATAGGGGACATTTTCCGAATGATTTTAAGAAGGAAAATCCACCTACCTTTGATGGAGAGATGAATAAATCACAGGATACAGAAGCATGGTTGTTTGGTATGAAGAAATTCTTCTAACTAAATGATTATTTAGAAAACATGAAAGCAAAGATAACCAATTTCAGTCTCAAAGGTAAAGCCGATATCTGGTGGGAAGACATGAAAAATTTCAAAGGTATACATGAGGAATATTTGACTTGGCATGCGTTTGAGAGGCTATTCAAGAATAAGCACTTGTTGGAGAGGTACTATGATGACAGAGCTAAGGATTTTTATGGGTTGTGATGGCTTCTATGATAGATGATGAATATACTAGTAGGTTTTTGGAGTTGCTGAGATATTTTCCTTACCTCAGGGAGGAGAACGCAAGGTTCAAATATTAATCAGTGGATTTCTATTTTCATATAGAGACTAGATTGAGTTTGATGAGCCTAGATCATTGGAGGAGGCGATCCAAAAGTTGAAGCATTGTTATGAGTAGTTGAAGTGAAAAGTTGAGCCTATGAAGGACTTGAAAAGAAATAAAAAAGCTAAAGGAAATTGTTCACCAAAGAGAGGAAGGCCTCAAGATGCAAGTGAGAAGGAAAGGTCAGTTCCTTACAAGAGATTCAATACAACTAAGAAGGGACGTGGAGAGCAACAAGATAGAGGCAATGGTAGGGAACCATTTCAGTGTTGGATATGTGGTAAGGCTCATTGTAAGAGGGATTGTCTGCAATAATAGAGTGGTGGTAGACCCCAGATCTATAGTGCTCAAGACGCACATACAGTTGGTGATGTTGGTCATATCATTCCTTAGATCTATGCATATGTAGATAACGGGTAGGTGGATCATCATGCATCAATAATTGAGATGGGTGGTAAGCTTTTTGATCAAGTTGTTTCTATTTTGATTGATCCTATTTCTAACTATAGTTATATTAATCCCAACCTGGTGGATACGTGTGGTTTGAGAAAAGAATTGCATGCAAATTCTTGGTTGGTATAGTTGGCTATAGGTACAAAGAAGCGAGTTCACCATTAGGAGAGAGCTTGTGCGTTTGAGCTAAATGGTATGGCTATAGTAGCACACTTGAATGTATTTCCATTGGGATCGTATAATATGCTTTTGGGTATGGATTGGATATACCTTCACAAAATCAAAGTGGATTTATTTGATAAGGCCATTGAGTGTGTGGATGATAGTGGGGAAAAGGGGACTTTGCGGAGAAAGAAGAAGCCTACATTAGTGAGGATGGTTATCACTATGCAATCTAAGCATAGTTTCAGAAAAGGTTGTGTGATGTTTGTAGTACAAATTTCTAATGACAAGGGTTAGGAGGTTGAGGTTGTAGATGTGTTAAGCATGTACCCATTTTTGTAGCAGTTTCTGGATGTATTCCCTGAGGACATTACAAAGTTGCCACCTCACAGGGAGGTAGAATTTTCTATTGAGTTGGTGTGAGGGGCATCTCCAGCATCAAAAGAACCTTTCAAGATGAGCACACCTAAGTTGGTTGAGTTAAAGTTGCATCTAAAGGAAATGATGGACACGGGGTAGGTTAGGTCAAGTGTATCACCTTGGGGTGTGCCAATGTTCTTCGTGAAGAAGAAAGATGGTACTTTTAGATTGTGCATTGACTATAGGTAACGATAAAGAATAGGTACCCTTTGTTGAGGATTGATGATTTTTTTATCAGTTGAAGGAAGCAGTAGTGTTCTCTAAGATTGATTTGAGATGAAGATACCATCAGGTACCCATCAAGGAAGAGGATATCTTCAAGATTGCGTTCATGACCAAGTATGGGCATTATGAGTTTGATGTTGTTACATCCAAATTGACTAATGCTCTAGCTACATTCATGTGTTTGATGAATAGTCTATTGCATCCTTATTTGGACAAGTTTGTTGTTGTATTCATTGATGACATATTGGTATATTTTAAGAATTAGGAAGAACATGCTTAGCATTTAGTAGCAGTGTTGAGATTGCTATGAGAGAATTAGTTATATGCTAAACTTAACAAGTGAAAATTCTTTCAGACTAAGGTACATTACTTGGGGCATGTTATCTCCAAGGATGACATAAGAGTGGATCCATAAAAGATAAGGGCTATCATTGAGTGGGAAACTGCTAAGAATGTGGATGAGATGAGATAATTTATAGGATTTGTAGGTTACTACAGGAGGTTCACCAAGAACATCTCATGCATTGCATATCCTATCACATCGTTGCACCAGAAAGGTAAGAAGTTTGGATCAACAAAATAATGTGAGGCTAGTTTTGAGAAACTTAAGTAGTTGTTGACACATGCACTAGTGCTAAAGATTGAAGATCTAGACAAGGATTTTGTAGTGTACAGATGCTTGCAAGAGAGGATTTGGTGGATTTCTCATGAAAGAATTACATGTAGTGTGCTATGTCAAAAAAAATGAATGAGCATGAGAAAAACCATCTGATGCATGATCTTGAGCTAAGAGCAATTATACATGCATTGAAGATGTGGATACACTATCTTCTGGGAAGGATATTTACATTGATGAGTGATATCAGTGGGTTGATGTGTTTGTTTGATCAGCCAAATATAAATGCCAAGAAAACTAGATGGTTGACTACCCTTAGTGAGTTTGAATTTGATATCAAATACATCAAAGGGAAGGAGAACTGGGTTGTAGATGCTCTTAGTAGGAAGGTACATGTAAATCATATAGAAACTATGATATCTTATGGTACACAATTACATGATAGGATATTGTAGGTAGGACAATAGGATGAAAAATACATGGACATTATGCAGAGGTTACAATAGAGCATAGGTACATGTATAGGTGTAGGTATATGTACATGTGATCAATATATATACTATCTTCTCATAGGAGATGCTTTGGTGAGATTTAGAGACATGATCTATGTGCCAAATTACAACGAGTTCAAGAAGGTTATCTTGAGGGAGTTTCATGCCAAGCCATACTCAAGTAATCCATGATATCAGAAGATGTTGACAGCAGTAAAGAAGTTCTACTATAGGTTGAATCTAAAGAAGGAAGTGGTAGAGTTCATGGCTAGATGTTTATATTGTCAGCAGGTAAAGGTAGAATGTAAGCAGCCAGGTGGTTTACTATAGCCTATAGTGATTTTAGAATGGAAATGGGGGGTAATTTCAATGGATTTCATCATAGGTCTTCTGAGGATAGTGAGGCAACATGACTCTATTATGGTTGTGGTTGACAGGTTGAGCAAGGTAGCTCACTTCATTCCAGTAAATACTACATATTCAGCCAGCGAGGTAGCACATATGTTTATAAGAGAGATAGTGAGATTGCATGGTGTTCCAAAGAATATTGTGTTGGACAAGGATGCAAAGTTCACTTCCAAGTTTTGGAAGGAACTATTTGTAGGCTTGGATGTAGAGTTGGCCTTCAGTACAACTTACCATCCATAGACATATGTACAGACAGAGAGGGTCAACAAGATCTTGGAGAATATGTTGAGGATGTGCGTGATGCACCAACAAAAGAAATGGGAGGAGTATCTTGCATTGGTTAAGTTTTCATACAACAATGGTTATCAAGGGTCATTGAGGATGAGTCTTTTTGAGGTACTGTATGAGCGGAGTTGTAACACTCCCATCAGCTGGAGTCATAGAGTGAATAGGGTACTTATTGGACCTGACATGTTGGTAGACATGGAGTAGGAAATGTAGGTTATAAATAAGAATCTAAGGGCAACACAAGATAGAAAAAAGAGTTATGCGGATCAGTACAAGGTGTTTAAGGAGTTTTAGGTTGGGGAGCATGTGTATTTGTGCATCAAGCCCAAGAAAATATCTTTGAGGATTGGTTCATGTGCCATTATTTTTAAATTTTTGAATATTTTTGTTTTTTGTCATCCAAAACTAATTGCCTGAAATGATCATGCAGATGTGGGCACAGTGAGACCAACAAGACTACATAGATTTGAAAGGCGATGTGAGCAGCCCGTAGCTCCCACAGTACAAAACCCCGATGCAACATAGACATTTACTGAGCTGGAGCACAACCTAGAGATGTTGTCCCTAGACATCCCAGATGTCTGGATTGATGACCTACCTCCCCGCTATCATAGGCACACCATGGGGATTCTTGGATTGATTAGTCATTTTCTATGATGCATAGCTCACATTATTTTTTTCTACCATCATCATCATGTGTAGCTTCTAGTCTTAGGGATAGATTTTTTTTTGATGATGTATCGACATATTCAAATAATAAATGCCATGGGGCCTCATGTATTTGGATGACATTTTATAGAACCACACCTTTTACAAACATTTTACTTAATGAAAACTACTACTTCTATCTCATTCTATCTTGTACAATATATGGATGAATATTGTTTTTTCTTTCTTACATATTTTTACAAATGCCAATGCATTAGTAATAAAATGTAATGCAAGATAAATAGAAAAATTAGTAGGAAATTGTAAAAATATGCTAAAAAAATGTGCACACAAAACATAATTACAATGTACCTATAGACAGGCACATGCCCTTGGAGCTTTGTTTGATCTGATTAAGTAAATGCTAAATTACTATCAGGTAGATGAAATAAAGGGTTATTGATAAAATCACATAAAAGATTTGGTTTAAAAATGGGTTTGCTTCATTTTTTAACGAGCTTGAAATAGAACTATGCTCATGAAATTCATAAATTGGTTTCATTTTTATGCGAGCTTGAAACAAAAATAACTATGCTCGTAAGAAACTATTTCATTTTATAATGAGATTGACATAGTAAAAGAAGCATCCTCTTAGACACTTGTTTTATTTTCTAATGAGGTTTACATAGTAACATAAGCATCCTATCAATGAATTGTTTCATTTTTAACGAGGTTGACAAAGTAAAAGAACCATCCTCTGAAGTATTTATTTCATTTGTTAATGAGGTTGAGACAGTAAAAGAAGCATCCTCATTGGAATTTGTTTTATTTTATAATAAGGTTGACATAGTAAAATAACTATCCTCACAGTCAATTGTTTAATTTTTAACGAGGTTGAAACATTAAAATAACCCTCCTCATGGGAGTTGTTTCATGTTTATGCGAGCTTGAAACAAAAATAACTATGCTTGTAAGAACCTATTTCATTTTTTAATGACGCTAACACAGTAAAAGAAGCATCCTCTCAAGCATTGGATCAAGGCTTACATTTGGAAGAAACACGTGTCAAGGGATATTTTCTGACCATGGATTCCAAGAAATCTTCATCAAAAGGAAGAATACCTCTTTGGAAAGAAGACATGTGAAGAGAATAAAAAGGGGTCGAAACATCCTCAAATTCCCCCATAAGGTACCCATGTCAATTACTGGATCTAAGTCATAAGAAGTCGAGCAAACAGTGAGAGGTTTTCTTGCATCAATAAGTAAAAATATAGGATGTGTTTCCACATAATTAACCCATGGCAGGGTAGATACCACTTCCATATAAGGAACATTCAGGGATGCCAGATAACTTGTACTTGAATCAAAATCAATGAACAAAAGATGGTCAATCTTCACAATGTTTCCATTATGAGGAAAAGACATCACTCAAAATAGTGTGGACACGACAACTTTCATGGCAAGGAGAAAACTGAAATACAAGGAGCCTTGGACTACCATAAGATCAATATAGACAATATTTTCTTCTAGAGTAAGAGGTAACTTAGGAGGGATCCCTAAAGGTTCACTAATGGTTTTGTTAAATCTAAAATATTATGTGTAACAGGCACAAGCTGAGGGGAACCCAAAGCTTTCCAACTAGATGAGGATAAAATACCTACAAAAGAAACTTCATCTACATTTGTGAACCACACATTCTTACCATACGCTTTCATAATGATTTGGAAGGGGGTGGAAGAAGGAAGATGAGGTCTTTTCAATCTACTCCAATCAAATGAAATAACCTCATTACTTGGATGGGAATCAATGGAAACAAGTAAAATTCCCCCATGTGTAGAAGAAACATCAACCTATCTAATATTTAGCAGTAAGAACAATAATGATCACACAATGATGACAAAAATTGAAACAAGTAGTGGAAGAGTGATATTTGACGTTGGGAAGGTAAGCATCATAAATCTCTCCAATACCCAGATTGACCAAGTCACTTTAAATCTACTTGAAAGAGGCTTGAATTTTTCCATTTCCCCTCACATCTTCCCCAAAGAAGACATTTTATGCAACATTGGATATGGGATTAAGGATTTACCTGATAATATTAAAGAAATCATCAAACAGGATTGCTCCATCATCCTCAGAAAATCTAAACCACCCAGAAGTAATATCTCCAAGAGTGAATACCTTGCTCTCAAAAATCTAAACCAAAACCCCAACATCATGGTCTTAAAAGCAGACAAAGGTGGTGCCACTGTTATAATGAACATAGAAGATTACAATGAAAAAATGATAGACCACCTAACTAATAGTGGCCGTTACATTAAATAAAAAAGAATCCCATAAGGAAGATCTCCAAAAAAATTAATAACTTAATAAAAATGAGCAATGAACACAATATCAAGAATCTGATTGAAACCAACCCCTACACCCCTAGGATTTATGGAGCACCTAAAACTCACAAGGTATCCCCATTAGACCCATAGTCAATACCATTGGAGGTCCCACTTACCATCTCGCGAAACATCTTGCTAAGAAGCTTAAACCAATGGTAGGAAACACTAGCTCTTTCGTCAAGGACTCCGATCACTTCATTAATGAGATTAAAAAAATAAAACTAGACCAAAATGACATATTGGTGAGCTTTGATGTAAAAGAACTCTATAAAAACATTCCCATATATGAAGCCATGGAAGTAGCCCACCAAATCATTGATCCTGACATAGCTAAATTAATAGAAATTTGTCTGAAATCCACCTTTTTCATCTTCATGGATGATATATACGAACAAAATTGTGGTGTGGCCATGGGATCACCTCTATCCCCCATCATTTCTAATTTGTTCATGGAAACTTTTTAAACTAAAGCCATTGAGTCTTCCCCTTTAAAACCTAGGCTCTGGAAAAGATTTGTCGATGACACTTACGTCATTTGGCCTCATGGAAAAGAAAACCTGGACAAATTCCTAAAGCACCTTAATAGTCAATCAAATTATAACAAGTTCACAATGGAAGTGGAAAAAAATGGCTGTCTTCCCTTTCTTGACATCCTAATTAAGAGAAACCAAGATGGCTCAATATCTCACTAGGTCTATCGCACTATGTGCATGCTAACTCTCACCATCATCCTGATCAAAAACTTGGGGTGCTCAACACCTTAGCTACTAGGGTGGTACATATTTTGAATGACAATAATTTTGATCAAGAAAAGAACCACAACTTAGATGCTTTTGAAAAGAATGGATATAATAGACACTAAGGAATCAAAGCTTTAAAAAAAGAAGAAAATCCTAAAAGGAAACAACTAATGGATGATTGTGCAAGCAAGGTTCACCTTCCCTACATTCTAGGCACCACTGATAAGATTTCACACATCTTAAAAAAGAATAATATAAAACCCACTTTCAAACCTTTGAATACAATCAACAAATGTCTGAAATCGGTAAAAGATCCTATTAATCCTAAACACCATAAAAGGGTTTATTTTGTTCCATGTTCATGTGGAAAATCCTACATTAGTGAGAGTGGTCATTCTATATTAACTAGGATTCAGGAAGATGCCACGGACATCAAACATAACCGATCCAAAACCTCACCTTTGGTTGAGCACTCAAGCAAAACCAATCATCACATATGCATCGAAAACTCCAATGTTTTGGCCAAAATCGATCATTATCACCATAGGAAATTTAGAGAAGCTATCGAAATAGGAAAACACCCCAATAACGTCAACCGTGATGATGGTTGGAAAATAAGTGATAAATGGATTCCTACACTAACTGGGGATGTTACTGTCTCCCATGTACACTAGACCCCTTCATCTCCTGATGGTAGACCTATCCCTAAAATCATTAAATTAATATGTCAAAAAGTTCATTTTAACCCAAATTGACCTAATTAAGAACTAAATAAAAACTGAAAACCTTTCAATTAGTAATAAATAGAAAACCTAATTGGTTAGATTATAAAAATTAGAAGTTTGAATTGCAACAATGAAAACATTAATGTTAATACAAAATAAATTTAACATTAATAATTCAACGAACTAATCAATACTAAAACTATTGGTTAATAAATTTATAACATTATAGCATGTAAAACATTATAACATTATAGATCATCATAATAATAATTTTTAATATAAAATATAATTAAGAAAAAGAAAAATAGATAAACATTCAATTAAGGAATAAATAGAATACCTAATAGGTATATTATTAAAATTAGTTATTTTAATTTGAAAGCATTAATGTAAAACAAAAATAAATTTAACATTAATAGTTCAACAATTTTGAAAAAAAGAAATAAATAAATAAATAAAATTTTATGTAATTTAACCCAGTCTAGTATTAATAAATAAACTAATAATCAACATAAAATATAAAACATACAAATATCAAATTAACCAATAATCATCAATAAAAAATATAAACATTTAATCAATTAAACCAAATTTATTTATGAACATTATCAAACATGTCGGCTCCATTCATCACCATCCCATCCCTCTCCTATATTTATTACCCCATTATAATATGACTTTTTCACACATCTAATCCTTCTGATACTGATGATGAACCACAGAGGTTGGTTCGAAATGTCGATACAATAAAATCATGAATGCAATGAATCCGGAAGACAAAAGCACACAAAATGAAGATCGCAGAAGCCTCAAATCTATAAGAATCTAAAGTGACAAGAAGAACCTCAGTGTTATAATTTTCACTCTCTAAAGGGAGAGTTGGATCAAATGAAGATGATATCGAGTTGATCACTTGATCAACCAATGGCTCATCAACTTTAGTGATATGTGTTTAATTCTCCAATGGAAGAGTGATATTGGTTGTACCTAGAATTAGATCAATCACTTCGTCAATTGACAGTAGGTTGGGAGAAATTTTACAGTAACTAATTGGAAGTTGTTTCTATGAAACAATAAGTTTTCCAAAATTTTTGAGGCTTCATCCATATGAGGGAAATGATGACTATGATTGTTCCCTTTGAATAACTGACATAGAAGTCACAGATCAGGCGTACACACAAGGGTAGAGTAACAAAGCTCAATCCCCTTGAAAGTTCCTCAACATGGTTAATATGAGGTTTACTTCCAAGTGACTCAAAAGTACCTTTCAAAACCGTTTTTAGTACATGTCAATCACTCTACCATAACCAATGAAGTGGGGTCGATCATTCCACTAGGTCCAACATGATCTCATGCTTAAATCCTTTATAAGGGGAGCTTCTCAGAGCCAAATTGCAGTAAATGGATTTACTCCCTATCATAATATACTAATGTTTGTTTGCATCTTTGGAAAGTTCACCAACTTTCCTATTTCAAAGCCCTACAACTTGAACTAATGTCGGTGGAAAAAAAGCCCAAGATAATAAAAAATTTCTAAATTGATTTTATTAGCATTGTTTTTAAGAGCTATTATTTACTCAAAGGTAATGGATATGAAACTGATGGTATTATGACTTGACTCAAAACCTGATGTAATAAAGCATGATATTGTAATCTTTTCATTTTGATGAATTGTAACTAAAATAATGGGAGGTTTCATTAACTTTAAAAAAATACAAGAATCAATGAATCATTTTCAAGATACAAACCAAAGAGAATGAAAAATACATGATTCTTGGCTCTTCTTCAAAAAAGGGAACCTAAGTTCCTCAAATCTAAGTTACAATAAGGAAAATTTTGATCTTATCAACTTCTTACATATCCAAAAAACAATCAATGAATTCTTCCTTCAACATACGCAAGTTATAATTTTGATTTGATGTAATGAGTTGCAAACCATTGTAAATAGAATATTGTGTTGTTTTGTAGAAAGAAATAACCAATAATCACTTTGGAAAAACAACAAACTCCCAATCACAATTCCTCTCTTGAGAAACCCTAAATTTTCCTAATACTAATGACACTTTTCAATTGAGAAAACAAAGTACCTAATCTGATGATTTGACATAAGAAAGGACAAACTCAAACTATCTCAGAAATGACTAGTCCTCTCCATTAATTAATTAGCAATTCACCAGATGAAACTTTGAAACCTAATTTGAAAAAGTGAAGAATTATTCAAAAGGAAACCCAAAAATTTAAATCAAGATAAGGAGGACATTTCCAGAAGGTAAATAAATGTATTTAAATAGGGAAAAAAAATATTTCTAGACTTGATGAAGAGAAAACTAAAATTTTAAAAAATTCAAGGTATGTGCATAGAAAATAGATCAATATAGTGCACATATGCATTGTTGCGAAGGAAAAACTATGCAAAAATATGCTCTATGCCTAAAGATAAAGTGCACACAGTGGGAAGTTTTTAGAAAAACAAAAACAAGTCAAATAAATCATAAAATCCTTATTTTCAATATTTTCAAACACTTAGAGAAGGCTATGACAGAAGGATCAGAGGTTAAAATAAAGAGAATGCTAGAAAGTGATACATTCTCCAATGGAGTCACCAATTTGTTAGATGGACTAATACTTGTTGTGGACAAGATGGATCTCACTAGACCTCAAAGAAATCTAGTAACAAGTAAGAAAATAAATGCTACCTTTAATTAGCTTATGATCGATTGAAACAAACAATATTAGAGAGATCACTTACCCTTTAATCAAAATTCCTGTTGAAGTCCCTTTGAGTACCTTTGATAGTTAGATTCCCCTTGACGCTTTGGAGACTGTTCCAGTGCTTCCCAGAACTTCTCCATGATGTTTCGAAGGAGATATACATAAATAGAAATACACAAAGGATTTAAGCATCTAGTATATAGAATGAAAGATAAATGAACTACTTAACTCAACATATATCATAAATTGAATCAATAACTAGTCATTACCTATGTGAGTGATCAAGGAATCCCACAAATGACATCAGAAAAGACATAATTAAGAAAGAACAATTCATTTTTATTAAATAAAATGGAGAACAAAATTACAACCTCAAATCCTTGATGTTACACGCCCCTTCTCACAATTTCCAACCCTCTCCTTGGATGAAAATCATCCTAGCCTTATTTCTGTACCATAATCCTACCTTCAATAGTCCTCCTCAATCCTCTGGCCTAGATTTGATTTATTGGCCAAGAGGAGGAGGTTTGGGATCCATTTCCTAAGGGATGAGATCCACAAATGATGGGATAGCAGATCCATAAAGAGAGGGAAGTAGCTCTATGATGGGAGGGATCAAGATTGAATAGACATCTATTCGAAGATGTTAGTTGGGGATGTTTCGACTAACAAAGCTTCTAGACTTTATCTTTTATTTTTTACTTGCATTAAGTCATGTGCATAGGCCATAGTGTCAGACAAAGTGCACTTTTGCATAGTTTCTAATGGTCTCTTCTGTGTATGTGCATAATGGACTAGAGAACTACACGAGAAGCCAGAAATAGGTTTTTGAGCCCTCATATCCAGGAATTGCATTCTCTTTGGAATTTTTTGGGTTCTAAACTTGCAGGGGGGTGCTTTGGAACACTTTGATGGATATCAAAAGATCCAAACCGATGATGATTTGCCTAATGCGACAAAATGACACTTAACACCTATCATAGTGAGACACTCTTTAATACAATTTAAAAATACCCCACCTATGATAAAGAGATGTATTCCATCATGAAGGCTTGCTGACATATCACATTATGGGTAAGGAGACGATCATCCATAGAGATCACCAACCTCTCCAATTTATACAAACACACAGGAAGTTTCCAAATGATTTACATAAAAAACGGTCCACATACCTGCAACAATTTCATCTGAACATTAAGTAGCAGAAGGGAAACAACAATTACAATAATGTTTCAAATTGTCTCATGTGGCCACTAATTGTGGAATTGACCATTTTTTTTTACTCTTGTGGGAACGAGAGTTTTGGATAGTCGAAAATATACAAAAATGATCCGAAGTTCACCATCACATTTCAGATGTTGATGGATGGCAAGAAATGTATATACTTCTAGCTCTAGGACACACTATTATGCCACCTGAGAAACCTTTGTGTTCCTTCAAGTGAGCTAGTCAATGTGATTTGGGAGGTGCACTACAGTTGGGTCACAGGACACTTTGGTGTAGTGAAGACATTGGTAGTACTACAGACATATTTTTATTGGCCAAATTTGTGATAAGATGTTGGAAAATATATCATATCCTATAGTGTCTATGTCATCAACAAGCCAACCATTAAGAATCAAGGCTTGTATACTCCTCTTTGTACTACTAGCCAGCCCTGGGAATCCATATCTATGGGATATATGTTTGACCTTCCTTCTACCAAGCATGTTAACAACTGTGTATTTTTTGTCATTGATAGATTTTATAGGATGACTATATTGATGGCTTGCAAGAAGAGCATCACAACTAAAGAGACTGCCAAAATCTTCTTCGAACGAGTGTGGATACATTTTGGGATCGCACAAACCATTATCTCAGATCGAGATAACAGTTTATTGAGTGCAATCAAGTCGAGCCTCTAGTCATTGTTGGACACTAAGTTCATCAATTCTACTACATTCCATCCTTAGAATTATGGCCAAATATAAGTTGTCAACATGATGATAGTGCACATGCTACACATGTACAACTCCAAGCATCCATGAGCATGGGATGAGAGTTTTCCCTATGTGCAACACAACTATAACAAAGCTCTTCATAGCTCGACTAGACACAATCCCGTTTAAAGTGGGCATGTGATTTCTACCATTAACAACGTAAACTTTGAAAAACGAACTGATACGATTACCTATTTTATTGAGGTAGAAAAAAATCAACCGATTTTGAAAAGTGGTGATGCAGAACACACACACACACACACACACATACATATAGTTAGCATAGTTTTGACACTTTAAATTTTTTTTATGTACATTATTTTTTAGAATGTTAGTGATTTGCATGCTGATTTTAAAAAGTGTTGATTTTGCATCAGGCCCTTTTTTTAAAAGGATTATTTTTTTACTTTAAGTTTTCTAATGTATTAAATGTGAATAATTATTTTCTAAATCTAACAAAAATGGTTAAATAAT